>CM049585.1:2944489-3120117 GCA_027123335.1 Amphiprion clarkii | reverse complement strand
TGAAGTTCACTTTTAGATCTGTTTATTTATTTTTATTTTACTAACACCCATTTGTTTTTAACCCCCTCACATCTTGTGTTGTTATAAATTTACTCTTTCAAATAAATTCTCGTCTAACCCTCTGGAAACCAGCGTTTGAACTGTTTTTGTGTTGCTCCTCACCTACTGACAGCTGTGGAATAAAGGCTATACTCTGACGTTTTTAGAGCGACATGCTATACTATGACGTTTGTTGGGCGACACACTATACTATAGGCTTTTTAACTGACATATTACTGTGACGTTTTTTTGTTTTAGTTTTTTTTTTTTAGCAACATAAGAATTCAAACAGTTTTAAAAGTTACTATACTTTTACTTGTGCAATAAAATTATTATTCTATGGCATTTTTTAGATGACATATTATACTCTGACGTTTTCTTGAATTACATACTATTTTGACAATATACTGCACTATGACATTTTTTGAACCACATATCATACATGACAATTTTAGGAAACATCCTATCATTTTGCACTTTTTGAACCACATAATAATCTATGTTTTGTTTTTTTTTCTTGCCAACATGCTGTACTATGAACTACAGGCCATACTATGTTATTCTTGAGTAAAGCATACTATACTTTGACATTTTCTGAACTACATCCTATACTATGGCATTATACACAGAGTGCTTTGGTTACATGTTGATTTATAATCTAGATTTTTTTCAGTTTTGTTTTTTGATGGGATTACCACAGACCTGACTGTGAACACCGTCGACACCCACCTCAGGGAGACGCTGCCTAAGATCTCAAGGCTGCTCGGTCGTGGTCTTTCTGGAACGTACTCTTCCAAGATGAGCCAGGAAGTTTAACACTGATGGAATGACACCAGGTCTAAGCCGACAAACTTCCACTTCCTCCTCAACCCATAATCTCTGGGAAACCTACATGGAGTAAGAAAAGTAGACAGAGAAGTAATTAAGTCTGTACACAACATATTAAAAAGAAATCATGCTAATAAATTAAGTACAAAGAACCGAATTTGCCAAAAAACTGGAGACCACAGCTATTTAATTTGATAAGTATAACCTTGTTTAGTAACATTTCAATTATATGAGAGCAGTCCTGAAGAACTGCCTGTAATCCCAATCATAAAATGGGTTTGGAGGAAGAACATAGATGGTAATCTGGATATATATGAGTTCGGCTTTATAACTACTATTGGTAGTATTGGTGGTAGTAATAGCAATGTGACTACTACTAGAAGTAGTGGTATTACACTCACTACTGCTGCTGATATTGGCACTGCTACTACAAATTGTAATACTACTACAAATTCTGATACTACTTCTACGACTCTAACAGCTCTTTATACTGCTACTGCTGCTTGTACTTTTAGTATTACTACTACTACTACTACTACTGCTTGTACAACTATACTACAGCTGCTTGTACATTTAGTATTACTACTACTGCTTGTACAACTATACTACTGCTGCTTGTACTTTTAGTATTACTACTACTGCTTGTACAACTATACTCCAGCTGCTAGTATTTTTAGCATTACTACTACTGCTTGTACAACTATACTACAGCTACTATTAATAGTCTGGTATTTGCTTGTCAAGCTGCTAGCTCGCCTTAGCGTTTTGCTAGTGGCTAACTAGTTAGCTCTCATAGACTGGAAGCTCTCAACAAGATTTCATCATGAAAAAAGAGCCAAAAACTATTCTTACCTATGAAAAGTCATTCCAAGTTTCCTTGTCTCAATCGTACGACGTAGTGTGTAACTGTATGCTGCACAGTGAGCCGGCATACTTCTTGTTTCCGTTTTCACGCCGTCTACATCAACGGAATGCACTGAAACTTTGCCCCGACTAGCTTAGCCCTCGCTGTCGCCGCAGCTCAAAGGGGCGTGTCCTATCTACTCATTCATATCTATGACAACAACGGTGGCTGTACATAAGGACGCATGTCAATGACGTTGATTAGCTGCGTCAACACCATTATATACAGTCTATGGTAAATACGTATGTGAATCGCATCATTGGCTGCAGCAGCCAGTCACATAAAACAAATTTTAAATTATAAACACGTATATGTCTATTCATTGATTCAACTGTCAACCACAATTTTATTTGAATTGAAAAACTTCACTTATTGTGTCAAATATTGCTACTTTACAAAACTGCAATTATTGCAATTAATTAATTACAAAGCCTGTAATTAATTAGATTACATTTTTTTTAACCGCGTCCCACCACTAATATATATATATATATATATATATATATATATATATATATATATATATATATATATATATATATATATATATATGTGTGTATATATATATATATATGTATATATATATATATATATATATATATATATATGTATATACACAAACAAACAATATGTGTCAGTACTAGATCTTTTTTTTTTCAACAATCAGCATCCATATTCAAATGAGTCCAGTCCCATCCTACAATTAATCAGATTAGCTGTGAGTCCTTAATCCTCATCAAAATACACCAAACATAACTGAATGTCACACAGGTTTTCCAATTTGGGTTAATATCCATTTATTGTCATATTTATTTCTTCAACATCAAACACAGGTTTACACTGTTTTCACTTTTTATGCAGATACTGATTCAGACCTGTTTGTCAGGACTGATAGCGGTACGAAGAGTTTGTTCTGCATTCTGTTTTTCCTTTTTATATTATATGGTATGTTTATTTATAAGCAGTTCCAATAGGAAGCCATAAATCAGCAACCTTTTGAAACTCAGAAGGATACCTCAATGATCTTATTAAAGCTCTTCATATAGCACAGAATCTTTTCATCACAGCTTCAGATTATATTTCACATTTATTTCCCAGCTGACGGAGTAAGGCACAATATATATGGCGTGAAAACTCAAACTGATCCAGTGTTTGTGTCATTTGTAGCATAAAAATACAAGAAAGCCTCAGAATCTCCAGGTGAGCAGTGTTTTTGTCCAGTGAAATTAGCTACATTTAAAATAACCCCTGATTATAACAGAAGCTCTTGGACAAACATGAAACATTAGAGACTTCCACTGTCATTCCTTCAATGCATTAGTGGTTTTATACTCCATTATGATACATATTGTTGATCTCAAATTGGACAAGTATTTGTGTCACAATCTCCAAAGAAACAGTATTTTATCCAGTGAAATTGATAAAAGTCAAAGTTCTGTCTGCATATAATGCAAGCTCTTGGAAATACATGAAACATTAGACACTGTTAACAGACACAAACTAGCAGAATGCCGCTTGTTTATCCACAAAGCATTCTGTCATTCCTCTAACACAGGGGTGTCAAACATGCGGCCCGTGGGCCAAAAGTGGTCCTCCAGAGGGTCCAATCCGGCCCTCAAAATGTATAAATCACAGAGAAGACATTAACTGCAGATTATAAATTTGTAAAACTATAAATGTAAAGTAATTTCAAGACCATTACAAATTGTTTTGATCATAAAGTAAAATACTAAATTGCTCATTGTTCATTTGTCATTCTGTGCCTCATTTTTGTAATGTTTTTGGTCATGTTTTTTGTCTGACGTCTGACGTTTCTTTCATGTTTTTGTTGTTTTGTTTCTTGTCTTTGTTGTTTTGTGTTTCCTTTTTGTCTCGCTTGTGTTTTTTGACTTGTTTTTGCCATTTTGTGTTTTGCTTTACTCGTTGCTTTTTGTCTTGTTTTCGTCATTTTGTCTCTTTTTTTGTCCCACTTTCGTTTGTCCATTTTTTTGTCGCTTTGTGTCTCATTTTTGTAAAATTTTTGTCTTGTTTTTGTCGTTTTTATCTGACTTTTGTTGTTTTGTGTCTCATTTTTGTAATATTTTCTCTTGATTTTATCTAACTTTTGTCTGACTTTTGTTGTTTTGTGTCTCCCTTTTGTAATATTTTGTCTTGTTTTTGTTGTTTTTTTGTCTTTTTTTGTCTGACTTTTGTCTTTTTGATCATAAAGTAAAATACTACATCATCAGTTACACATATCTGTGACTAAATGTTGTGTTCCTTTGTAGACACTCTGTGATCTGGAAGTTGTAATGTCTAAATGATATGAAATTTAACATATTCATCTTAATAAATTTCAGGCTGTTCACAATGTTTTGTAAAAAGATAATTCCTCAAATGTGAACATTTTCAGAATGTACTTTTTTGGTCTAAAACAAAGAAAAAACTTAGGAGTTGTGGTTATTTATAGGTTATTATGCTGTGATTTTACTGGTCACTGGAGATCATATTGGGCTGAATGTGGAACCTGGACTAAGATGAGTTTGACACTCCTGGTTTAACACATTAGTGGCCTTCAACCTCATCAGTGTCGTTACCATCGGACCGTTGCAGGGGGTGGACGTTCACCAGCAGGAGTAGGAGAAGAGTGGATACTGGCTCCAGTCTGCTGAGCTGCTGCTGTGGTGGTAGCTGTGCTGTTGGCTGCTGTGTTCAGCTGTGGACAGGGGATGAGACGGAGGGTGGAGGAGGGTCTGGGCTCCGTCTATGTCACCGGAAGGTAACGGGAATCTAGCGTACTCCACCGATCTGGAGGAAAGAAATGGTAGCGTAGAGGTTAAACATGATGTTTTATCAACAAATCATGCTGTTAATAAGGGTTCAAAATGCCTTAACCCTCCTGCTGTCCTCATTTATGGGGAACCAAAAAATATTATTTCCTTGTCTGAAAAAAATCCAAAAATTCTGCAAAAAAAATTCACCAAATTTCTGAAAATTTGCAAAACCTTCAGGAAGAAAATTCCAATAATTCCTTAAAAGTTTCCCTTAAAAGTTAAAAAAAAAAAAAAAAAAATCCCCCAAATGTGGCAAGACAATTCTTGTAAATATTTTCAAAAAATGAGTAAAAATCTTCCAAAAAATCCCTAAAGTGATTCCATATATATCAGTAAAACTTCTAATATGTTCTTTAAGAACATTCACAAAAAGAAACAACCAAAATCCAGTGAATTTCGGTGGACTTTGGGTGATTTTTATGTGAACGTTGTGAAGAAACATTTTTTAACATTTTTTCCGCCAAAAAATGTTCAAAGATTTCCCAAAAATTTTGAAAATGTGGACATCAGAAGTTTCACTGTGAAAATATATTTTTTCCCACATTTTCAAACTTTAAAACGGGTCAAATTTGACCAGCAGGACGACATGAGGGTTAAAATGATTCCTTTAAATTGAGCTCATCTATCCAGACCTGTAGGGTTGGTACGCCGTGGATGCAGGCACCATCTGCTCCTCACAGCTGTAGTCGTATTCGTGCAGCTCCAGGGGTTCGGGGTGGATGCTCTCAGATGAGTCCCGCTCCAGAGACCAGCCTGAAAGGTGACCCCCCTTCAACGGCTGCTGTCTGGAAGAAGCCTGGTTCTTCTGTTCCTGCACCGACTGAGAGGTGGAGGGCGTCCTCTGCAGGCCTGAGAGGGAAGTACAGCGTTCAATGGGACCTCATAGACATGATACTTTAAAGCAGGGTTGTCCAACATGCGGCCCGTGGGCCAAAAGCGGTCCTCCAGAGGGTCCAATCCGGTCCTCAAAGTGTAAAAATTCCAGAGAAGACATTAACTGCAGATTGTAAATTAGTAAAACTATAAATTTAAAATAAATTCTAGACCATGACAAGTTGTTTTGATCATAAAGTAAAATACTATTGTTCAATTTTCTTTTGTCATTTCGTGTCTCATTTTTGTAATATTTTGTCTTGATTTTGTTGTTTTTTATCTGACAAAAATGCTTTTTGCACTAAAACAAAGGGAAGAATTTGGAGTTGTCATTATTCATAGGCTATTTAGGTTATTACTCCCTGATTTTACTGGTCCGACCCACTGGAGATCAAACTGGGCTGTATGTGGAACCTGAACTAGAATGAGTTTGACACCCCTGTTCTAGAGAGACATTTCTTCTTCCAGGATTTGATTCCAGCCAAGCTGTAGGAATAATTTTTTAAAAAGCCTTACCTGGGGAACTGCTGCAAAAATCTTTCCTGTCTTGTGTGGATCTCTTTGCAGGGGGACTTTTATTCGAGCGACACCTTAAAAAACACAACATAAAAAGCATTTTTTAAACACATCCCTGCCCATTCAGACTTTATTCTCTATTGTATTTTGCCACTGACCTAAAAAGCAACACAAAGCCATAACACAGACAGATTTCAGATATGTTTTTAACCCTCCTGTTGTCCTCATTTACAGGCACCAAAAAATATTGCTTCCTTTTCTGAAAAAAAATCCAAAAATTCAGCAAAAAAATCCCCCAAATTTCTGAAAATTTGCAAAACCTTCAGGAAGAAAATTCCAATAATCTCATAAAAGCTGCCCTTAAAAGTTTTATTTGAAAAAAATTCCCCAAATTTCTGAAAATTTGCAAAACCTTCAGGAAGAAAATTCCAATAATCTCATAAAAGCTGCCCTTAAAAGTTTTATTTGAAAAAAATTCCCCAAATTTCTGAAAATTTGCAAAACCTTCAGGAAGAAAATTCCAATAATTTCATAAAAGCTGCCCTTAAAAGTTTTATTTGAAAAAAATCCCCCAAATTTGGCAAGAAAATTCTTGTGAATATTTTCAAAAAATAAGTAAAAATCTTCCCAAAAATTCAAAAAATATCTATAGTGATTACATATATATCAGTAAAACTTCTAATATTTTCTTTAAGAACATTCAGAAAAAATTCAACCAAAATCCAGCAAATTTCGCTGGATTTTGGTTGATTTTTTTCTGAATGTTTTTTTTTAAATGCTCACATTTCTTGTTTTTCAGCAAAAAATGTTCAAAAATTTCCCAAAAATGTTGAAAATGTGGACATTTTCAGTGTGAAAATATGTTTTTTTCCACACAACATGAGGGTTAACTACATATGCAACAAATTCAGGCCTTGTGAGGAATGACTTTCCTACCGTTTACTGTGTGAATGGGTGCCTCCCTCTCTGAACCCTTTGGCGAAGGGGTTGTGGTCAATCTTTAATTTGGTAATCTTAAAAAAGGCAGAAAAAAACATGATGCATTCAGTTTCAAACCAACAGGAACATCATCAGTACATAAAAACATGACCTATCAAGTAAACGGTTGTGTGTTTTGTGTTTGTTTGTACCTTTGGGTTCTGGTAGGCAGTGACTGCAGTGAAGACCGTCTCTGGGAATGAAAAAGTCTGGAAGGATCCCCAGCGTACCGTGTACGGACTGTCTGCCTGGACCACATGAAACCTCGGGTAGTAGCGATGCATGGAGTGCAGGATGATCTGACGGGTGAAAAGTGAATATTTAAGCTAAATGCATGGACCAGGGGTGTCCAACATGTGGCCCGTGGGCCCAAAGTGGTCCTCCAGAGGGTCCAATCCGGCCCTCAAAGTGTAAAAATTCCAGAGAAGACATTAACTGCAGATTGTAAATTAGCAAAACTATAAATTTTAAATAATTTCTAGACCATGACAAGCTGTTTTGACCATAAAGTAAAATACTAGATTGTTCATTGTTCTTTTGTGTCTTGTCTTTGTAATAATTTATCTTGTTTTTGTTGTTTTTTGTCTGACTTTTGACTCATGTTTTTGTCGTTCTGTGTTTCCTTTGTCATTTGTAAAATTTCTTGCCTGTTTTGGTCGTTTGTCAATTTTTTGTCACTTTGTAAGATTTTTTGTCTAATTTTTTCTCACTTTTTTGTTTTGTTTCATGTCGTTTGTCTAATTTTTTGTCGTTTTGTTTCTCGTTTTTGTCATTCCGTGTTTCCTTTTTGTCTTGCTTGTGTTTTTTGTCTTATTTTTTTATCATTTTTTTGTGTTTTTTGTGTCAGTTGTCTACTTTTTTGTCATTTTGTTTCTCACTTTTGTCATTTTTGGTCTCATTTGTCCATTTTTTTGTCAATTTGTAACTTTTTTGTATCTTTTTTGTTTGGTTTTGTGTCGTTTGTATAGTTTTGTTTCTCATTTTTCTAATATTTTGTCTTGTTTTTGTGTCTCTTCTGTCTGACTTCTCTCATTTTGATCATAAAGTAAAATAATATATCCTTCAGTTCCAGATAGCTGTGACTAAATGTTGTGTTCCTTTGTAGACACTCTGTGATCTGGAAGTTGTAATGTGGAAATGATAAACTGAGGCTGAATGCTGCTGAAGTTGAACTTATTTTGCTTTCAGAAATTTCAGGTTGTTCAAAGTGTTTTGTAAAAGATAATTCCTTAAATTTGGACATTATCAGAATGTACTTTTTTGCACTAAAACAAAGAGAAAAATTAGGAGTTGGTGGTTATTTATGGGTTATTATGTTATGATTTTACTGGTCACTGGAGATGAAATTGGGCTGAATGTGGAACCTGAACTAGAATGAGTTTGCCACCCCTGACATAGACGATTAGAATGGAAACTTTACGTAACACTGGAAGTTTTCAGAAGGAGAGTGGTGTTACATGGCCATGTTGATCCAAGGTGTTGTTGGTGAGCTTCATCTTGAGGAAAGACAGGGACTGCTTCATCCAGTGGGTTCCTGTTGCTGGAGAGTCAGGATGGGTGTAAGTCCGACACGGGGGCTGGGGTTCTGCCTTCCCTGCGACCTCCCACTGCTCCTTTTTCCACTACAGAGAAATAGGGGGGAGGGATGGATGGAAGTGTGAAACCTCAAGATTGATTAATCGTGAAGCACAACAAGAATTTTTTTTTTAACTGTGTTGGATTTACTGTATCACAATATATCCTTCTGGTCACTTTTGTTGCAGAAAAATCACAAAAAGTCACAATTTGTCCCCCTAAAAACCTCCTACAGTACTTAATTATGTACTGCATTGTTTTCAAGTGTGTGCTAAAAGCAATATCTGCGACCAAATGGGGCAGTGCAAATGATGTAAGAGCCGTTGAATGTATGGATGGCTGGCTGCTCCTCATTCACTGATTGTGAATGAGCGGGGATGCTAATTGATTGGGCCTCCAGCCGAGAGTGCACAAACAGGAAGCAGTGAAAGGCTTTGATATGCAGCAGTGAACGGCCCAGAGTGGCCAGACCGATGTCTGGCTGCAGACTGCTGCCTCTTACATCCTGCAGTCTGCTGGTTTTAATCCCCAGCGAGACAAAATGTGGAAAACAATGAGCCCAAATGTGCAGCCGTGCTTCCTGAGTGTGTTGCATTTGACTGTACCTTGTATTTGAAGCTGTCTACGGGAACCATGTCCACCATGATGACATAATTAGTGAAAGGTTGGAGGCCGGTTACACTGACGCTGCAGTGTGGAAACATCCTCCTAAAACAAATGCACAAAGTCAGAAGTCAGGCAGCAGTTTAAGCAGTTTCTTGCAAGCGATACAAAGCACTTCTGGTATTTTTAGAGAACAGAGACTGATCGTTTTAACCGGACTGTGTTTTAGATCTTAATTTAGTTGCAAGCACAGCTACCTTCCGTGTTTCGTTATGATCATCTCGGTTCCGATGCTGTGGAAGGACTTCCAGAGATCGGAGTTCTCCAGGGTCATCCTGCTGCAGCCATGCTGGTACGAGTGAGCTGCTGAAGGAGACCGGGGCATGTTTAGATTCAGCTTAGAGTCTGTGGAGAAAATACAAACACACATGCAGCTTCAGAAAGAGGATAAATACATTCTCACAAAGCCTCTGGAACTCATTAAACAGCATCTCCCTGTGAATAGTTGTTAAAATGTTTTGTAGATGAGATAAAAGGGCAGGACATCTGCTCATCCTTACTTTGATATTTTTCTTCAAGTCATTAAAATATTAATGATGATGTGATTGCACAGTTTCATACACTGGATGGAAGGCTTTGTTTTTGCACAAATTAATCAGAAATATGGCAAAGTAAACATCATTTAGATCCTTTACAGCCCGAGGCTTCCAGCATGACTTACTTACACATTACATGTCAGATCTAATGAGATGAAGCTTACCAGAGATGTGGTGCATGTTCCTGTCTCCTCCTGTTATCTCCACCAGCAGCACTCTGCAGATACTTCACGTTCTGAGACAAAAGTCAAACAATTCAGGGGTTCTTTCCTTCAGTGTCCTGGGTCTTGAACTTGATTGGTCACCACAGAAAGGGTGTGGTCTAAAGAGCCGAGGGGGGCAGGTAAGAGTTGCTGCTACAGTGTAGATCAGAGGTGGTAAAGTCATCTTAGTTCAGGTTCCACATTCAGCCCAGTTTCATCTCCAGTGGACAGGTAACGACAACTCCAAATTTTCCCTTTGCTTTTGTGCAAAAAAGTCCATTCTGAAAGCAGTCACATTTAAGGAATTATCTTTTTACAGAACATCATGAACAACATGAAATTTCTTGAGAAAAATAAATTCAATTTCAACAACATCATCTTGTGTTTCCTTTTTGTCTCTCTTGTGTTGTTAGTCTATTTTTGGGTCGCTTTGTTTCTCGCTTTTGTCATTTTTTGTCTCATTTTTCTCGTTTCTCCATTCTTTAGTTGCTTTCTAACTTTAATGGTCAAATTTTTTGTCTCTTTTTTATTTTGTGTCATGTTGTTTGTCTCATTTTTGTCATTTTGTTTCTCGCTTTTGTCTTTCTGTGTCTCATTTGTGTAATATTTTGTCTTTTTTGTTGTTGTTTTTTGTCTTTTTTTGCCTGACAAAATAAGTTCAATTTCAACAACATTCAGCTTCAGTTTATCATTTCCACATTGCAACTTCCACATCACAGTGTCTACAAGGGAAAATCCTAAAAATATCTAAAGTGATTCCATATATATCAGTAAAACTTGTAATATTTTCTTAAGAACATTCACATAAAAATCAACCATAATCCAGCGAAATTTGTTGGATTTTGGTTGACTTTTTTGTGAATGTTCTTCAGAAACACCTTTAACATTTCTTTTTTTCCACCAAAAAATGTTCAAACATTTCCCAAAAAATGTTGAAAATGTGGACATCAGAAATTTCACTGTGAAAATATCAAACTTTAAAATGGGTCAATTTTGACCCACAGGACGACACGAGGGTTAATTCTGGGCTTAAATAGATAAAAACAACCCCTAAATGGGAGCAGAAACATTTCCATACCCCAAATGTGTCTGTTTGTAACTGGCTTTACTTACTGTTTGCCTTGTTGCTGTTAGAATTATCTTTGAATGTGCTTTTAGAGACTCAGTATCAGTATCTGTTCAGATGCTGCTCAGAGAGAATAATTTACCAGAGATTTGATCATAATGTGGTCACCAACAATATACAGGACATACAGTGTATATGAAAGGCATAAAATATTCATGTCCCGCTCTCTCCCTGCAGTCCAGAGATGGTGATGAGAATTTCAAAGTGCCTGGGAGACAAACCGGCCCCTCCTCAGCAGCTCTGTTTGCGTATTGAGATTACAGAGGTGACTGGAGTTTGGGCCTAGCCTTGACAATGGGTGACAATGCTGCTGCTCCGACCAAATGGCCTCGTCCCCGTCCACCCCCACTAACTCCTGATACCTTAAGTGTCCTGGGACGATAGCTGGAGCCAGCAGTTAGCAGCCCGTTCACATGAAAGACCGACTGGAGGAAGGGTGGAGCAGCAGGACGGGTCTTTAGATGACAATGTTAGAAGGTTACAAGACACAGGAATTCATCTCACAGAGGAAAAAGCTGTTCATAGCAACAGCATGACTCAATGAAGCTTGTGAGCCATCGTAGCCTCTACAACGACCAACGGAACCGTTGGTCTAAACCAGGGATGTCCAACTCATTCTAGTTCAGGGTCCACATTCAGACCAGTTTGATCTCCAGTAAAATCACAGAAAAATAACCTGTAAATAACAACAAATCCAGATGTTTCCTTTGTTTTAGTGCAAAAATGTTCACATTTAAGGAATTATCTTTTTACCAAACATCATGAACAACCTGAAATTTCTGAAGAAAAATAAATTCAATTTCAGCATCATTCAGCCTCAGTTTATCATTTCCACATTACAACTTCCAGATCACAGAGTGTCTACAAAGGAACACAACATTTAGTCACAGCTATGTGGAACTGAACCATAGAGGATTTTACTTTATGATCAAAACAATGAAAAAGAAAATAACAATAAAAGCAAAAAAGTTACAAAAACAAGACAAAACAACAAAAGTGAGAAAGAAAATGACAAAAAATGAGACCAACAACACAAATCAAAACAAAAAAGAGGCGAAAAATTAGACAAAAAAGTTACAAAGCGACAAAACAATTGACAAATGACATAAAAGAACACAAAGTGATAAAAAATAAGACAAAAACCACAAGTGAAACAAAAAGGAAACACAAGATGACAAAAATACGAGACAGACATAAACATGAGATGAACGACAAAAGTCAGACAAAAAACAACAAAAACCAGACAAAATATTACAAAAATGAGACACAGAACGTGTCATTTTGTGTTTTGCTTTTTTCATTGTTTTGTGTATCGTTTGTGTTGTTTTATCTTTTTTTGTGTTGTTTCGTTTGTCTCATTTTTTGTCATTTTGTGTCTCGTTTTTATTATTTTGTGTCTCATTTTTGTAATATTTTGTCTTGTTTTTGTCGTTTTTTGTCTTTGTCGCTTTTTGTCGTTTTGATCATAGAGTAATATACTACATTATTCAGTTCCAGGTAGCTGTGACTAAATGTTGTGTTCCTTTGTCGACACTCTGTGATCTGGAAGTTGTAATGTGGAAATGATGAACTGAGGCTGAATGCTGCTGAAATTGAATTTATTTTTCTTCAGAAATTTCAGGTTGTTCATGATGTTTTGTAAAAAGATCAATGGTTAATTTTCAGAACATACTTTTTTTGGCAGTAAAACAAAGGAAACATTAGGAGTTGTTATTGTATTTTGATGCTGTGATTTTACTGGTCTGACCCACTGGAGACTAAACTGGGCTGGATGTGAACTAAGATGAGTTTGACACCTCTGTCCTACAGGATAATGAACTTCATATAAATCTGGTGTCTGAAGCTAACACACTCTGTACAGTATTATCATAGCTGATTGGTTTCCCTCTTTGGACTTTCCAACAGGAGGGCGTCTCGCTGCCTCAGCCTTTCTGCTCCGGCTGAAGGCATGTTGAAACACTTCTCCTCTGCTTAAATCAACTCAAGGCTTGAAGATGGAATCCGGCGTGCGCCTGCCTGCGGCGTGTGTCACCTCTGGAACTATGCTGCAAAGTCATGGAACGAGAACAGCTGCCTCTGCTGATGGCGTTTTGTGCTGTACACTGGAAAAAATGCCCCTCTCAAAACAAGAAACAAAAACTTATTTCAGGGAACTTTCACCTTGAAATAAGTGAAAAAATCTGCCAATAGAACAAGTAAAAAAATGGCGTGGTGAGATTTCTTGAAGTAAGATTTATTTAGAATATTGAGATCTTAAAATTAGCTGTGAAAACTTATCTTAAGCTCTATTTTACCAGGATTGTCAAGCTTAGGTGTCTTAAGATAAGCCAGACATGCTAAAAAAAAAAAAAGCAGTTTTTCACTCAAAAATAGATTTTTGCTTTCATGTAGCCTCCTAATTTGAGATGTATTAACCCTCCTGTTGTCTTCATTTACAGGCACAAAAAAATATTGTTTCCATGTCTGAAAAAAATCCAAAAAATCAGCAAAAAAATTATCCAAATTTCTGAAAATTTGCAAAACCTTCAGGAAGAAAATTCCAATAATTCCTTAAACGTTTCTTTTAAAAGTTTTATTTAAAATAATAATAATAATAATAATAATAATAATAATAATAATAATAATAATAATAATAATAATAATAATAATAATTTGGCAGGAAAATTCTTGTAAATATTTTCAAAAAATGAGTAAAAATCTTTTTAAAAAAAATCCTAAAAATATCTAAAGTGATTATATATATATATATATGTATATATCAGTAAAACTTCTGTTCTGGAATCTGTTCCCAGTAGAACAACTCTTACAGCCTTATAATTAGATCAGTTATGAGTGTAGACTGATCAGATTCGAGGTCAGTTTTCTTTCCGTCACTGTGGCTTTGGGTGTTTTATGAAGGAATCTATTGCTATGAATTCACTCTTCCCACACGAACGCACGCTTCCCTTTCCTTGGAAGTGAAATGCCTGTTCCTGGGGGCACCTCGGCTACCTTTAAAGAGCGGTTCAGCTTCTTCTTCCCTCCCACTCACCCACAATTCCACTGCATCAGAGTGGTGAACCGAACACACGGCCGTGAACCACCACCAGCCGGGTCAAGCAACCACAGCTTCCAACTGCAGCTTAGATCTACTCGACGAAACTGCTAAAACCACAGCGCTTCCTGAGACACGAGATATTTTTACTGCAGCAGAAGTGCATGCAACAGCAAATACTAAACAAATGCAACACAGGAAGACCATCATATCTTTGCATGTGCAGCTGACAGTGCTGCTGGATTAAACCTGTGATGTGAAGACACTCCTAATACACTGCAAAAGCTTATCAAGTCTATTTGTCTTATTTTTAGTCTGTTTTAAAGTTTGAATATGTGGAAGAAAATATATTTTTCACAGTGAAACTTCTGATGTCCACATTTTCAGCATTTTCTGGGAAATCTTTGAACATTTTTGGGTGGAAAAAAAGAAATGTTAAAAATGTTTCTTAAGAACATTCACAAAAAAAATCAACCAAAATCCAGAGAAATTCGCTGGATTTTGGTTGATTTTTATGTGAATGTTCTTTAAGAAAATATTAGAAGTTTTACTGATATATATGGAATGACTTTAGATATTTTGAGGATTTTTTGGAAGATTTTTGTTAATTTTGTGAAAATATTTACAAGAATTTTCTTGCCAAATTTGGGGGACTTTTTTTTTTTCATTAAATAAAACTTTTAAGGGAAATTTTTAAGGAATTATTGGAATTTTCTTCCTGAAGGTTTTGCAAATTTTCAGAAATTTGGGGAATTTTTTTGCAGAATTTTTGGATTTTTTTCAGAGAAGGAAACAATACTTTTTGGTGTTCGTAAATGAGGACAACAGGAGAGATGAAGATGAGAAGAAATGTTGAGAAAAACAACCTCAACGAAGTTTCACCAGAACTCTTACTTGCCAATATCGCCACCTACTGGATGATTCTTTAAAAATTAGTGTGATAACAAGTAACCCACTTCATCTTTTAAATAATTTTATAGTAGATATGTTGACTTTTTCTTGTCTAATACAATCTGTTAGATGTGAATGGGTAATCAGTAATACTCACAATGCTGCTAAGCCTTCCATTTAAACATCCATGGAATATATTTTATTATGCTGTGATTTTACTGGTCCACTGGAGATCAAACTGGGCTGAATGTGGAACCTGAACTAGAATGAGTTTTGCCCTAAAGGAAAGAGCAGCAGAGAAAAATTGGTGATATTTTTAGTGAATTAACATTTGATTGTACGTGTTGTATATCACAAAATGTATATTTAAAGTGCTAAAATTGATAAAATATTAATGATATGATGCACAAAAATGGAAGAACATCTTTACATCCAGCAGAAACATAGTCCTGACTAACTCAAATATGGTTAAGACAAACTATAATACTACATGTATTTTAAATGACCCCTTTAGGACAAACAGCATTTCTTGCAGGATATAATTCCTCGGTCTGCTGAGCAACTCTGACACATGCGGTGGGGAAAATGAGCTTTTGTGCTCATAATACAAAAAGGTAAAATGAGCTTTAACACTGAACATGATGCTCTTTTCTAGTGGAGCTCAGTAAAATTAGGACTGCTGAAGGGACTTGGTTACAAAAGATATAGACATATTTAAACCTACTCAGTTCCTGCAAAGTGCATGAATCCTAAAACAAATAACCAATATTCTGCCGTACAGCATGCAGTAGTTCTGGTGTTGAACCTCATTGGTTCTACATCCTACAGAGGTCTGATCAAGGACACCTTTAACTTCACTTCAGAACATTTTTCAAGCAAAGTGAACAACAAGCCGTCAAGTTTTTGGTGTGAAATGCGTCACAAATTAGAGGAAATTGAGAGGGAATTGGTGGAAAGTGTGTAAAGAGAAAAATTAATGAAATGATTAAACTGAAAAATTAGAGCAGGAAGAACCCAAAGTGTGCAAGACAAAGAGAAGGGCGAAAGAAATTGAACTCAGAGGATGAAAGATGAAGCTGTGGAGAGGACGAGCAAGAGAAGACGAGACTCTCGAGACCCGATGGAGCAGCTGAAGATAAAAAGGCAGAGCGAAACTGAAAGGGCATTTCTTCAAAGATGATAATAAAGAGAGACGGCGCAGGAAGTGACGGGCTGTAAACGGAGATTAGTTTGTTTCAGGAGTTCTAAAGAGAATTTACTTATTGATAACTCAACTTTTTTCACTGGTTAGAAACTCAGATATCTGCAGACTGAATGAAAACAGACATGAGGTTTGAGGACGGCTCACGGGGACAGACTTCAGTTAGAGCCTTTGAACAGAAACCACAGAAATATTTAACGAGACGCCTGAGAAATCAGAGCTCAGACCAGCAGCTAGCGACCCTGCTTCAGTTGTCAGAGTAGGAATCTAAAGGAGAGACACTGGAAGGGCTTCAACCCCACAATATTTCACGTTCACCTTCATGAAATATTCATTACATGTGGTATTTGACTCTCAAGTGACTCAGAAATGCAGAATACTAAAGAAAATCTGACCTCACACTCACAACTCATCTGGAAATTTAGATTTTGTAACCAGCAGAGGGCAGCAAAGCACAAACAATAGATGTATGAAACAAAGTGTTCCAGCTTTCTGCATATATGGACAATTAAAACATTTAAATTAAAGAGCTTAATCTGTATTTGTAGTGCATGTTCAGGTTCAGCCCTCTGAATTGCAACAGTTTTTGGGCTTTTGTTTTCTTTTTCAATCCTATTTTTAACTGTAATATAAAGTCCTGCAGCTCAACCATGAATGACAGTAGAAAGAACCAAAAAAACCTACATTTTAACAGCTATATTGTCATAAATTATAAAAAAGAGAAAAAAAAACAAATGTATTTCATTTTCTCTCACCCAAAAAAAAAGAAAATGTCTTGCATCACTACGTTAAATGTAGCATAATATTTTCCCAAGTGGCCTACAGGTGTTACCAATACTAGAAGAGAAACTAAACAAACTTTATTTACATTAGCTTTACATTTTCCATATTGTTTCCTGTGTAAACACTGCCTGCAGTTCAGCCTAGCTCTGCCAAAAAGTCCCTGAATCTTTGCCACATGACCGCCGCTCACAGCAGAGTCTCTACCACCATCTGTAGAGTTTTTGTTTTCTATAGAATCTGAATAATTAAAATGTTTTGTTTTTTTTTTGCCAATTTAAAATGAGGCATATACAACAAATTATTTTCAAGAAATATTGTGATTTATGTTTAAATTCTGGTAACTTTCCCAATAAAATTAAACATCACACACTATTAGTTCGAGAACTATGGAAGAACTTGAAAATCTGTTGGACTTTTTAGAAGTTTTTACAGTTTCTGGCTCTGATAGATGGTGTAAAGGTATGTGTCCGACAATTTCCGGCATCCCATTCATTGTCTATGTGAAATGGTGCGTTTCAAGCTCAGCTCATTTGCATAAAGTAGACTCCACTTCTACTTTATACAAATTCGATGCAGGGTGCAGAGGTCCGACGCATCGCGAAACTTTGGTCAAACGTCTAAACTAGCCGTCAGTGAACTAAAACCAGGACAGATTCAGCTGCTGCACAGATTATTTCTCACCTCAAATGCTTTCAGAAATAATTTTCACTGAACTGTTTTTGTTTTTGTAATAAAAGAAAGTTAGCGACCGAAATCCAGGGGCAGACAGCTAACGAGTCGATGCGTTTGTCCAATCAGGGGCAGGATAGTTGGAGAAGAAGGTCGGCAGGAGTTGAACACCTTCTACTGGCCTCAAGAACACGCCCAGCAAGCAGGAGATTTCCAGATATGGTGCGTTTACATGCAGGGAAAATGCATCCAGTGGACACGTAGCACAACTCTGGCTTTTTTTTTTTGAAGATAAGAAGTTAAAGCATCCAGAAATGTCCTAAAATCAGTCGTCCTTTATTAACCCTCCTGTTGTCCTCAGCAGGCACCAAAAAATATAGTTTCCTTGTCTGAAAAAAATCCAAAAATTCAGCAAAAAGATCCCCCAAATTTCAGAAAATCTGCAAAATCTTCAGGAAGAAAATTCCAATAATTCCTTAAAAGTTTCCCTTAAAAGTTTCATTAAAAAAAAAAAAAAAATCCCCCAAATTTTGCAAGAAAATTCTTGTAAATATTTTCAAAAATGAGTAAAAATCTTCCAAAAAATCCTAAAAATATCTAAAGTGGTTCCATATATATCAGTAAAACTTCTAACATTTTCTTGAAGAACATTCACATAAAAATCAACCAAAATCCAGTGATATTTGTTGGATTTTGGTTGATTTTTTTCTGAATGTTCTTAAGAAACATTTTTAACATTTCTTTTTTCCACCCAAAAATTAAAAAATTTCCCAAAAATGTTGAAAATGTGGACACCAGAAGTTTTACTGGGAATTTTTTTTTTTCTCTCCACATTTTCAAACTTTAAAATTGGTAAATTTTGACCAGCAGGACGACACGAGGGTTAAAATGAGGTTTTGGAAAGTCACGCCTCCTGGAAACAGGCAGAATTCTGTGGCCCCAAGGTCACCTTTATCAATGGATGTCAGAATAATTTCAAATAACAATGTCATGATTGTGGGAAATTGCTCCAGCAGCGAGTATTTGGTTGGCCTCGGACTGACTGATTGGCTCTGCTCGGCCTACAGGAGCCAAAGGCCTTCAGGTGTCATTTCTGGTTAAAGGAAAAGCTCCATGTGTGGCCAGCAGTATCTCACACATTTAAATAAATCTACATATCTGGAATGTGCGTCATTTAGCCATGTGTGCAGAGGGGGTGTGAGAGATTTATAATTCATGAATCTTATAAGTCATGAATCTTTTCATTTGGGTGCTGAGAGGTAAGAGGTTTCCCCTCAGAAAGGCCCGGTTCAGACGCTTGGATATTTTTGTGGATTTTCGTGGCGGTGTTTAAAGGTCTCCTGCACCTGTGCCGGCTTCAGGGGTCCGGCTCGGAGCGCTTTGATGTGAGCGAGAGGACGTTGGAGATGCATAATGGACAGACACAACAACAGCTGCTCTTCTCCCCAACGATCACCACCTCTGTGTCCACCGAGGGCCGTCCACAAAGCCAAAAACTCACCGAAATAATCACATGCAGGCTTCTGTGTGGGGTTAGCCAATTACCAGCGGTGCAAAGAGACCCGGGTTCACATTTCACATCACAAACACACATTTCCAAATCAAATTAATGCAGAAAGGTGACTGATGATTCCACGATGCCCTTTCTCTGCTAGCAGCATCTTTTCATAAGTCTAATAACAAGCAGCTGTTTGAGGTCACATGGTTTCGACATAGAACTCCCTATCAAGCTTTTATTTATGAACTGACATTTTACAGCAGAGGCGTCAGACTCATCTTAGTCCAGGTTCCACATTCAGCCCAGTTTTAAAGTGGACCAGACCAGCGTAACACACAGCGTAACAACCTATAAACAGCCACAACTCCAAATCTTTCAATGCAAAAAATGTTCACATTTAAGGAATTATCTTTTTAACAAACCATCATGAACAACCTGAAATTTCTGAAGAAAAAGAAATTCAATTTCAGCAACGTTATGCCTCAGTTTAGAGCCTCAGTCAGACAAAAACAAAACAAAACACAACAAAAACAAGACAAAACACTACAAAAATAAGACAAAATGACAAAAGAACAATGAACAATCTAGTATTTTACTTTATGTTTAAAACAACTTGTCATGGTCTAGAAATTATTTTAAATTTATAGTTTTACTAATTTACAATCTGCAGTTATTGTCTTCTCTGGAATTTTTACACTTTGAGGGCCGGATTGGACCCTCTGGAGGACCACTTTTGGCCCAAGGGCCGCATGTTGGACACCTCTGTTTTAAAGCATTATTCCTGTGGGTCTTATTTACGATCATCAAAAAGAATCAGCCGGATGTTCAGATTTGAATTTAGAGGAGAACAAGCCATCTGATGCAATTTACAGACCAACTTTGACTCACTAAGTCGTCACACTCAGTATTTCTGCTCTAATGAGGGATTATTACCAGAATTGGAGATCAGGTTTCACCTCCAAATCAAATAGTTTGGATAATTTGGCTAAGTGCTGTGTATATACGCCTGTGATTGTGAAATAATGGCAAAGAAATGAGGCCCAAATGGCCAGAAGCAGAGCTGTTCTTGAGTAGCTACGGTTTGTGGATTATGTGCTTGCTGCTAAATTGCTTCTTTGTCGTTGCCACTGTCTGTCTGCAGATGACATTTCTTTTCTTTCTTCTCCTATCTCTACATCTGTTTGTCTTTTCCTGGCCATTTTGTTTGCTGGCTAGCTGTTTTTTTTGTCAGTTTCTAACCCCTGCTTCAGTCTAGTACAGCAGTCTGTCACTTGACGTTTGTTTCTTCCGCTACGATCTCGTCCTGGAAATTCAGCTGCAAGTTCTCAGCTTTGCAAGCACTTCCTCCAGTCTTGAATATTTTAGTTACACGCTGATTGATTGGTTCTGCCTGGCCCATCTGGAGACTGGAGCATAAAAAGAGCCACATGTCAACTATAAGCGACACGCCGAGGATGAGGAGTTCTATCTAAAAAACTGTATGTTTTTGTTTACACCGACGCTCCAGTTTAAGTGGATTAAACGCATCTAATCGGTTTCAGTAATTGTTATCTCACCAAACAGGACCCACGCAGGAAGTGTCCCGTCCCTGCTGAAAGCGCCTGTGGGTGCAGGTGCTGCTGGATGCTGCTGAGCCACACCAGCTAATTAACAGCACTGGAGTGTGTCAAGACGAGGGGAGGAAAAACGCTGCGGCTGGCAGAAATAGCAAATGAGTGACTTTTTAAACTTTTAAACTACATCTTACCTCAAAACAGAGTGAAGTTATGGCTCTGCATTCTTCTGGGTGGGGTTACATCCGTAGCCTTTGGGTAGAACAGACGAAGAAAACACCCACACAAAACACAAAACACAAAACCCTGTCACAGACGTGGAGATGGTTGTGGCTGATTGGGGTGTTGGTGAATGTAAGGTAATAAACACACAACAGCCACAACTTTAACCCTGGAAAGCCCACTGCTGCAAAAATAAAGCATCAGTTTAAAAAAAATAAATAAATAAATAAATAAAATATATATATATATATATATATATATATATATATATATATATATATATATATATATATATATATACATATATATATAAAAAATAAAACTTAAAATAGAATTTTTGGCTTTATTTAGTCTTTTTTATTTATAATATGCTTTGCTGACTTTTTTCTATATTTGGGTTTTTTATTTTTATTTTTTTAATATATATATATATATATATACATATATATATATATATATATATATATATATATATATATATATATATATATATATATATATATATATATATATATATTGGACACCACACTTTTGAGTAGTAGTGTATATATAATTGTTCTCATCGTCTCAGGGACCTCTCCATGTGTCCTGTGGCGTTTGTCGTTTGAGGCCTTTGAGTCCTGGGGGTTTGGGGTTGAGGCCTCGATGGATCGGATTTATTCCGGCGCATCTTGTGGAAACTCACTCAAATTGGGACCTGGGGAGTCTGGAGGCTGGATCGATGCGTCAGACTCTCTGTTCTTTAAGCTATTCCTGAGCAGTTTTTCCAGCAGGATAACACACCCCCACGGTGTTATCCTGCTGGGGCAGTGGATTGTCATGTTCAGGAAGATGATACGTGTCAGTGCAGCATCCACATGAACAACAGGATGTCCGTTTTCAAAGCACAACATCGCATCGTAACGAGACAATCGATGCTGCTCCCTTCAGCTGTTAGTAGGGGTGGGACAAAATATCGATACAGCGATATATCGTCATCCTTCCTAGTGCGATACGAGTATTGATATGATGGCGCCAGATATCGATACTTTAGTTAATAAGGCGCTCTAAACCCTGCCAGTTTCACCACTTAATGACTCCATACGGTGGCGTTAATCACATGAATGAGGGAGATTTGAGCGGAAATGAACTGGCCGAAGAGGCGTTTGTAGAGGTAGAAGGGTGGACAGCAACGCTAACGTAAGAGACGCCTCATCCACATGTAAGTCCAAGGTGTGGATCCATTTCAAGTTTCACAACATTGAGGGAACAAGCAAGCTCAACAAAGACTATGCAAGAACTGCCTTGTAAAAGTACACAGGCAACACCACGAACATGCAAACCCACCTGCAATGCCACCATCCTGGACTCCTCACAGAGAAAGCAGCTGGTGCAGCTAATGATTCAATACACTGTTAAAAGCAAAGCTTAACTTCTCATCCCTGAGGGCCGCCAGCATTACATCGCCCATCGCTGGGCTCATTTGTAACGGCAGTGTGGTTGAAAATGATGGAACATGTGGACATTAGTTGTAAGTTGCAGTGTGTTTGTAAAAGAGGCCTATGGCCAGACTATAGGCAGTTTTTGTTAAGTGGTTCACACAAATTTGTGTCAAATCCAGTGAAAGTGACACCAAATTGCAGTGAATAAATAAATAGTGAACTTAACCTTTTTACAGGCATTTAGTGTTTTTCAGTTACGGATATCGTGATGTATCGTTATGTGACTGTCTTGCAATACAGGACTGTCCTCGACTGACGGAGTTCCGTTTCTACAGTGTGATCTAAGTTGATTTATGCTATAAGTCGGAACTCCAGATAAAATGTAAACAAAGCCGTTACGTGCATCATGATATGATCGGTTCTTTGGAAAAGTCATGAATACCAACGGCTTTCATGCATGTATGAATCATTTTAGTAGAAGATAACAGAATATTGTAACGGACTGATATTGTTGTTGATGCTGAGGTTTCAGTGTTTATTGTTCAGTTCCAGATTTACCTGATGTCAGTGAACGTGTCATGTTTAGTTAGCTCACCTCTTGGCTGAGAGTCAGCAGTAGAGAGAGCTGGGAACGGTGGCTAATTCTGGAGCTAAGTTATGGGGTTTTTCTAGTTATTCTGGCGTTGGCTACGGCCCACAGTAGCCTGTATGAAGGTTCAATAAACCAGCAGAGAACCAGATAAAGTCTCACTCATTCATCACAGAGGGTCACTACAATATGTTGACCTGTTTTTACAACTTGACCCATGTTCGTCTGTGTTTCGCCCTGTTCCGAGTGTTTTATTTTATCTAATTTCACTTCCATGGAGACGGTTTCCTTTTCTTCCAAGCATCAGATAAGTCTGACTTACACTAGGAGCCATAATGAAGGACAAAAAGTTAGTGAATGTAGCACAATCCAAGGTGGAGTACAACCAGAGAATGGAAACAAAGCCGTCTTATAGCGCCATGTAACGACGTATTCATCCACTCCTCTCGCCAGCCAGTTTCACGTAACCAGTTCTGACGTAACGACGAAACGCCGTAAGCTGATGACGTCGTAAACTGAGGACCCCGTGTATCGATTATCACAGTACCGCTGTATCGTGATCGTATCATATCGTGAGGTATCCTGTGATTCCCACCTCTAGCTGTCAGTGGTTTTAATGCTGCAGCTGATCGGTGAAACTGAGTTTGTGTGTTTACTTGTGTGTCTGTCTGAGTCTACCGAACCCAGACGAGCCCGACACCCAGTTGGCTTTGATCTCTGGTGAATATTTTCGGATTAGGCCACATTTATTCTCTGATACTCCTTCCTTGAAGCGTGCTGCATAATCCCCAGACCTCTTCGTGAAGCGTGATTGACATGACGTGATCTGCATTCCTGATGAACAGCAGTGACCATTAACAAGAGAAAACACGCTTAAGAACATCAGAGAGACGGAGAGCAGCTCCCAGTTGGTGTCTGCAAGCTGTCATGTACCGTCATCTGTCTTCAAGCTCGGGCTCCCTTTCAATGACACTAAATAATTACACACTCAGCCCACACAGCCGCAGGAGCGAGTACTCAAAATAATACGCTCGATACAAATTAGTGTCACCATAATTAGCCGAGCAAGTCACTCACATGTTTTTTTTTTAATTTTTCTACAAAAATATTTTACATTAGAAAACACAGATTAAAATATACACAGTCCACTTGGTGATGCAATAACTGCAGAACCGTTCAACTGAAATATATCGGTCTATAGGTAAATATATCTTTACAGCAAGAATAAATCCAGGGACCGTGATGCTGGAGCTAAGGGTTCGACACAGAATTGTCCATCATGAGAAGATTCTATGAACTCTATGACCCGATGTGAAACAAACAAGAACCTAAGTTTAATACCGAAGATACAACTAAACCCAGGAGTGCTCAGAGGTGAACGTGAGCAGCAGCTCCTCACTTGAGAAAAAGAGATTTAGGCGAGAAAATTGGTGCAGCCACCGACTCATCCATGCCTCCGTCTGGCAGACGTTCACGCTCAGCACAAGCACTTTGACTGCAATGAGGGATTATTCAAAGGTCAGTTCCCCAAATTAAGGAAAAATCCTTACTTCTGCTGCGATCCCACCATGCAGATAGCTTTGGTTATATTTCCCCCAGTGTCTGAGACGTTCAGTACAACGGAGATGAATGGAAAGCAGTGGTGGTTGTTCGCACCGCGCAGAAAAATGACTTTTAATTAACTTTAAATTCAACAGCAATGTGTCTTTTCAGAAACAGTATCCCTGCTACTCAGGGATAATTTACAGACCTTGTTGCAAACTGTTTTCATAGCGGGAAGGAACTACTTTTAAAAAATGAGTTTTGTGGGTTATTCGCACATAAATCATTTTGGAAAAGAGGCACGGCTGGGTTTTTGAATTCCATTCAACTCCACTGTATCGGGTGGTAGGAATCCAACCATCGACTTCACTGTCACTTGAGGTGAGTGTGAAAATGTGGATTTGGCTAATTCTGAACTAATTTTGAGGCAATTTTGGTGAACCAACCTCACAATAAAGCATCTGCTGTGCGTACATCATTCACCTTTGCACTTCAGAACGAATTTAGCTTGTGAGGCTTTGCTGCACATGAAGACAAAGAAAATCCCTTTTGGTGCTCTCAGATACAATTCTATTCCGTAATGCCTTTCCTTGCAGAGATGTGTTCAACATAAACCTTCGCAAAGCATTAAAAGTGTGTCGGTAAGAATGACTGCACCAGATGACATGTAAAATAAATAACAGCAAAATTAGAGCCGAAAAGAAATGAAATTGTAGAGTAAGAACATTTCCCAGGTGTTCGTTTGTCCGGAGCCGTGACCCGAGCTTTAGCATCATAGCGGCTCAGAGCGGAGGGCCAGCGACAGCGTCCAGAGAGGCGGCAGCAGCCAGAGGGGAGACGGGGAGAGGCGGACCCCTAAAGGCGAGGCGCTGTCCGAGGTGCAGGAGCAAACCTCGTATCCGTTCTCCGCGTGGTCCGGGTGTCGGTGCACGTTGACTCTCGTCTCTGTGTTTTTGGGCTCCGTGTCCGGAGAGTCCGACTGCATCTCGGTGCACAGCAGCCAGTCCTTAGCGATGAGGCGAGGGAATCCTGCCTCCACCTCCATGTCGCTGCCCGGCACTCGCCAGTACTCCTTCCCCTTGAAGAAGTACGACGAGCCTTCGGAGACAGAGAGTTTGGGATTAGAGAACAGTACAGTACCGGACTGTATGACTCATTATTCACAGAAGGCGCGGAATTGTCTCTGCTCTCATCTGGAATACACAACAAGCACAAAACGTATAAAACATCGGGGGCCTTAATTTCATGAGTCAGTGAACCGCGGTGCAAAGTGTTTATGCTTAGTACTACTAAACGTATCAGTAAGATGTTCACTGACAACGAGGTTTGGGAGAAATCATGGTTTGGTTTAAAACACAGTAAGTCCACAGAGAGTTGAGATAGGATGTGTTTATTCACCCAGGTTTATATATTCCAAACAGAGACTATATTTGTCACCAGTGGAATGAAGAAAACTGGTGATATACGAATGTTATTCTGAGGAGGCAACCTCTAGTCTTCTAGTACAAGATTAAGAATCACTAAAATGGCACAAATTAAACTAACAAGTCCTCGTGTTGTGGGGAATAGTTGAGTTGTAGCTGGTCACTTTGCTAGCGATAGCTACAAGATTGAACACCAGCACTGGAAGAGAGCAGATAATCGAGCACCAGTAGGAGCGTCCACAAATAATTCCTGAATTAGATTCTTTAGCTAGTCAGTGTAAGGACTCATAAATACTGAAAGGAAAGCACAGATACATGATAGTCAACAAATTCTGCTTTAGTGGCACTATTGCTTTTGTTGCATTAACCCTCTGAATCCCAAGCAGTTTCCTCTACAGTATAAAGTCCTGCACCTCTATGGAAACAGCACAACCATGGCTAAAAGTCCGGAGAGTTAAAAGAAGTATATTTTTTCCAGTGCGATACAAATATAATGTCATATATCAAATAAATTAGTGAAATTTATTTGCTGATGTACAGCCTTTTTCCAACAACTACCCACAGGTGGTACCAACACAGAAAAAACTATGACTCTTCATGGTATAAATATTTACTGCTTACGTTTTTTATTTGTTTTCATGTTTGTCAACACAGCCTGCACTTCAATTGAGTTCTGGCACGAGGTCTCTGAATTTTTGCCATGTTACTGTTGGTCAGAGCTCAGAAACTAATACTTTAGCTGTTGCACGAATAAGTGCAGAATGTTTTGTGCTTTACAGCGTCTGGTTCAAGCAAACTGTTTATTTTTTGGAAAATCAAAGCTTAGGATTTGGTTAATTTTCTTAATGGAACAACATGCCACACATGAATAGTTCAGAGACAAGTTCAAAATCTGTCGAATGATTCTGTTTTTACAGTTTCTATTTGGGTGATTTCACAAAAACATAAACCTTTCAAACCCACTGACAGGCTTGGGAGTTCAAAGGGTTAAAGTTAGATGCATATATACATATATCTCCTATTCAAAGAAGAATTCTACCGTGGAAAGAAACTGTCTAGTGTTACATATGTTGTGTGATTTCTGTGTGGGCTGGCCAGCGCAGAACAAAGCGATGGCTTAAGGGCACTCTTGACACCATAATTGCACCGTGTGACTGGATTGCTACTGATATACCCACCATGGTGCCTGTCCTTTCACTACGGGGCACATAAGTTAATTAGAGTCACCAAATTACCAAATGGGAACTGGCATGATGTGCTGTTAATGAAAATGCCACTTTGCTGTGTGCCAGTATGAAAAATATCTCTAATGTTTATCATCCAAAGATCCAAACATCCAAAGGTTGAGGGCGACACATGCACTGTTTGCAAATGTTTATTTAAAATGATAAAAATGTGACACTAATAATAAATGCACTGAAATTTACTTGATCAACCTTTAACCAGTTTACTAAAACAGAATTCATTACCAGCTAGAAGGGGACCACTTAGTCCAAGGCTTTGATCCCTATTCCTTTTCTCCATTAACAGGTAACTGAGACAACCAAGCAGAGAGAGGAAAACATGATAATATTGTGGTTCTTTACTAAGTGAAAAAGAAGGGAAAACAAGTGAAAGCGCCTGAGCAAAGTGAAGAATGTTCTCTTCTTTATAATGACTTCACCAAGGACAGAAGAGCTCCAAGGCCTGTAATTCTACAACACTAGAACTAATAGTATTTGTGTTTAAATGCTCATAAAAATCTATACAGAATCTGGGTCATATTCTGTCGTATAGATGAGAACTCTGCATCCATCCAAGTGTTGCACCAAAATGAGATAAAAGAAAAATAAAAAAAAAGACAAGGAGACATTAATGCATTCAGTCAATTTTACTTGCTTTGCCGCAGTCAAGGACTAGTACCCCGAGTAGAATATTTATCAAAGAATATGTGAGAAATATGTTCAAGTATCGCTTTCTCAGTACAATAAATAATGCAGCGATGGATTTGTAGCGATGTACTGCCTGTGTGTCTCTCAGCTGAGCAGAGGAGGAAGAACTAATGCTTTGTGGAAGCAGCTTTTTAATCTAGATTTGTACTTCCACGCTCTGGCCTTGATAACAAACACCAGGCATATGTCACGAGCAATTTCTGATCTTCTAAATATTTACTTCCAGGTAGCTTCGCCTTTGAGGAAACAATGAGATTCATTTATTCTGGTCGTCCTAAAACCAAGAGCCCCACGGGAAAGAACGCTTAAACAAGAAACCTTCGCTCCTGTAATGACTGCTGGGCTTATAATAGATGTTTTCTGTTACTCTTGGCATTTATATTGGGTAATAAGAATAATTAAGAGGAATAAAATGTAGAATATAAGGGGCAACAACTGTGCTGCTCTAGACAGTTTTTTTGTACGTGGGTGAAAGCTCAAGGTGCCTTCTAGTCCATTTCCTGTGCATAATGATGAGAATATTCAATCTACAGCTGCAGCTTCTTGGAATAAAAATAGACACACTTCTACAGTTCAGTCCATAAATATTTGGACAGAGACAGAGTTTTTCTAATTTGGTTCTGTACAGTACCACAATGGATTTTAAATAAAAGAATTCAGATCCAGTTGAAGTGCACAAAGAACAAAAAGATTGCATAAAAATGTGAAGAACTAAATCATTTTTTAAAACAAAACCCCTTAATTTCAGGGGCTTAAAAGTAATGGAAGAAATTAAAGAACAGAAAATAAAATGTTAATTTCTAATAGTTGGTTGAAACCCCTTTGACTGCCTGAAGTCTTGGACTCATGGACGTCACCAGACGCTGGGTTTCCTCCTTTTTAATGCTCTGCCAGGAGTTTCTTTCTGAAGTTTAGTCTTTAACAGGTGAAATGCAGCTCAGTTGGGTTGAGATCAGGTGACTGACTTAACCATTCAGAATATTCCACTTCTTTGCTTTAACCCCTTGACGCCTGAATTTATTTACAATTAAATAATAATTTTAAAAATGTGTGTTGCTGCTTTCCAGCTGATGCTAAAGTAAGTGGAGATTGTGAAGTTATCTATTACACATAGAACAGATATATAATAACAGACATGTAATAATTAGGTACCACTCTGACTGGTCCTATGAGAAACCAGCGCTTGCAAAAGGTTCCGAGTTATGCATTGAATATGCACAAGCTGGCATTGGGGGAACAGATATGCTATCTGGGCTGCAGTCTGAATGAAAGTGGTATGTTGTGAATTAGCGACGATAGGCGTCAAGGGGTTGATAAAGTCCTGGGCTGCTTTGGCTGTGTGTTTTGGGTCATTGTCCATCTGGATTATGTAACGCCGTCCAATCAGTTTGGCTGCATTTGGCTGAAAGTCCAACCTAGCCTTTCTGTTCTTGAGGCCTATGAGTGGCTTGAACTGTGCAGTGAACCCTCTGGATTTACTCTCAGTATGGAAATGATTCTGCAATCATCCACCGCTGTTGTCTTCCGTGGATATCCAGGTCTTTTTGCCGAGTTCACCAGTGCTTCCTAATATTGTAGCAATTTCATGGATGTTTTTTTTTCTGTCTTCGCAACTGAAGGATGGCTTGTTTCACCTGCATGGAGAGCTCCTTTGACCACGTCTTCACAGCAAAATGTTCTCAACTCCACTTTATATGTTTAATTGGTAATGGCATAATGAAGGAATTGCCCACACCTGCCCATGAAATGACCTCTGAGTCAATCGTCCAATTACTTTTGGTCCCTTTTAAAATAGGTTGGCACATGTTAAGGAGACAAAACTCATAAACCCTTCATCCAATGTGAATGTGGATACCCTCAAATGAAAGCTGAGAGTCTGCACTTTCTGTCCATGTCCATTATATATCTCTAATCGGAATATGTTTCATTAAACAGGTAAAAAAAACAAAACTTGTGTCCAAATATACATGGACCTAACTGTATAATTGTGAGCACCAGCAGTGAACTTCTCTCCCGACCTCAGCTTGCAGAAGTGAGGCCTGATCATAATGTCCTCCCTTTCCAAACACATCCTCCCTGTCTGAGTTCAAAACTCATTTTCAATCCTCACAAAGTTACCAGATACACTCCCAAAGTCAGCCTCCTTAACTATCTGTCACCATTATTGGGCTGAATGCCTCCTTCAGCTTGTTCTTTCTTCTCCTCACAGATCAAATGTCCTACAGCTGTCTAAAAGTTGGTGAATACATTTTTAGATCACCCAGCTTTGGCTAATAACCACATTCTCTGACTGATAAAGTTAATGACGACAACGAACCTTTTCTGTTTGCGTTTTAGATGATGTGAGTTGTGACTTTAACAGAGGTTAGCGCTGACCGACGCATTGCATTCCCCTTGTTTAAAATGTGATGAATAAGAACATCTTTTTATTCGCACCCAGCATGCAAACATCTGACCTATCAGACGAAGCCCCAGTCAGCTGTCAGCTACCCACAGATTAATTGGTGTCAATTTAGTTGCAGCTGCGAGGTTTAACGACTCCGGAAAGAGAGAAAATCATGGAAAATGTTGAGATGTTTTTCTTGAGTCCTGCAGAAGATATTTTCAAAGGAGCTTTAATTTCTAAGTGTTATAATGACTTATTATTGGTCCAGTTTAGTTGGGTGGGTAATTATGTGCAATTTGTTCTTGATTCGGTGCACATTAGTGTTTGGGGTCCATGTCAGCTAGTAAGGTCCTGTATCTCTAATACACTTCAATATTTTATATTATCAAAGCAATATGGAACAGTGTTATAGCACATCACAGCCATTTTTATTATCAGATAAAGTGTAATGATATCAGGAGCTGAAACATAAGAGTCTTAAGAGGTTGATTAGATTAACTGAATGGCAGTAACTGATCCTGAGGGACTTAGTCTCTATTAATAATGAATATTATATGGAATGATTTATGTTAATTTAAAAATGAGGAAAAGGCAGAAATCAACAATGCATTAGTCCACATCCACTGTGTGGCTCTCAGCCCCAAGGTCTACCGATGATGTCAATTTAAAAACATTACAAATATATATTTTCACATTTCAAACATTTAGACCAGGGGTGTCCAACATGCGGCCCGTGGGCCAAAAGCGGTCCTCCACAGGGTCCAATCCGGTCCTCAAAGTGGAAAAATTCCAGAGAAGACATTAACTGCAGATAGTAAATTAGTAAAACTATAAGTTTAAAATAATTTCTGGACCAAGACAAGTTGTTTTGATCATGAAGTAAAATACTAGATTTTTCATTGTTCTTTTGTCGCTTTGTGTCTCATTTTTGTAATATTTTGTCTTAGTTTTTTTTGTCATTTTTTGTCTAAATTTTGTTGTTTGTCTCATGTTTTGTTTCTCGTTTTTATTATTTTGCCTCTCATTTTGTAATATTTTGTCTTGTAATTGTTTTCTTGTCTGGCTTTTGATGTTTGTCTCATGTTTTTGTCGTTTTGTTTCTCGTCGTTCTGTGTTTCCTTTTTGCCTCGCTTGTGTTTTTTGTCTTATTTTTGTCATTTTGTGTTTCACTTTATTCATTGTTTTGAGCATCATTTTTGTCATTTTGTGTTTTTTTTGTCTGGCTTGTGTTTATTTTTTTGTCATTTTGTTTCTCGCTTTTGTCATTTTTTGTCTCATTTTTGTCATTTGTTCTTTTTTTGTCGCTTTGTAACTTTTTTGGCAAATTTTCTGTCTCTTTTTTTGTTTTGTTTTGTATCGTTTGCCTCACTTTTTGCCATTTTGTTTCTCGGTTTTGTTGTTTTGTCTCTCATTGTTGTATTTTTTTGGTTTTTGTAGTTTTTTTCTTTTTTTGTCTGACATTTGTTGTTTTGATCATAAAGTAGAATACGATATAGCATATGCAGCACCAAGTCAAAATAAACTGCAGTGCTGAGGTTTGTGACAATGACACAACATGTCCGGCAATTGGGTAATTTATTCATAAGTTTAAATAATTAATAAATATGTAGCTGAATGGCATGAAATGAACTAAGTTTGTCAGGTTTTTAGCTCCACAGATAGCACTTTTTACTCAAGCCTTTAAAGCTAGCATCACTCTAGTGTTGGTTTATGTCTTGTCATGGGATTTGTTGACAAAAACAATAACATCACCAGCGTTATTCCGTAAGGGAAAAATTCTAGTAACAAAAAATTCTGTCTCAACATGTTTACTCGCTGGTCTCTTGTGTTTCCTCCAAACATCTCTATTGTCAACTGTTTCGGTTCGGTTCAAGTTCATCTTCCTTTTGACAGACCACTCAACAAACCTTAAAAACAATCTGAGTCCTTTTTATCCAGAGATGGACTCACTTGACCTTTGAGAACACAGATAGTCATTCTGACTCCACTAATATGACACTGCTCCAATTATGATGCCAACTGGTTTCTCAGAATTTCCTGTATGGCTCAAAGATAATATTCATGCTTGATAAATTGAAATTTCGTCTCCTTATACCTTTTTTCCCCTGTGACTAAAAGGCTGAACTATTCCTGGGTACCACTCTGATGTCAGCAGCTACGATTATTATCATCATTATGGCTGCATTAATAGACTTTATGTCCTCTTTTCCCTCCATAGCAACCATTCTCTGGGCGTTTACTGCCTTTCCCTGTTTCTTTATGATTTTTCTTATCTGTCCTCCGAGTCGAATCATCTCTCTCTCCAACGTCTCTTCCTTTTCTTCCATTGTCTTTAATGTCGTCGTCCTCAGGTGTCCCCGTATCTCGTCTACTCCGGATTCCCCTTCTCTTCCACTTGTCACACATCCGTCCCCACCTTTCTGTTTCATTTCCATAACAAGGTGTCACCGTATCTCCCCGTTTCTTCTCTATTCTCTCTCCACATGTCTGCATCCGTCTCTTTTTCTGTCTCTAGCTCATCCCGAGCCGGTGAAACAAACAGAGACTTTGATGTGGCTCCAATTCCCAGGCCCCATGGTCTGTCTGCGCATGGAGGTTTCCAAGTTTACCCTCCCAGGCTGGCTGGTGATAACGACCAGGGGGGAGGCCGAGTGAAAACCGACTGGGATCTTCTCACGCCAACACATACATGTGAGTACAGTCATCAAAGAGCTTGGAGACCTCAGAGTCTGCAGCTCATAAGACTGAATATAGACCATTAAACACCTGACAGAGAAAGGAGAAGCCTCGTATTCACATGCACCACAGCAGGGGTGTCCAACATGAGGCCCGTGGACCAAAAGCGGTCCTCCAGAGGGTCCAATCCGGCCCTCAAAGTGTAAAAATTCCACAGAAGACATTAACTGCAGATTGTAAATTAGTAAAACTAGAAATTTAAAATCATTTCTAGACCATGACAAGTTGTTTTGATCATGAAGTAAAATACTAGATTGCTCATTGTTCTTTTGTGGTTTTGTGTCTCATTTTTATAACATTGTGTCTGTTTTTGTTGTTTTTTTGTCTGAGTTTTGTCGTTTGTCTCATGTTTTTGTCGTTTTCTTTCTTGTGTTTGTGTTTCCTTTTTGTCTCGCCTGTGTTTTTTTTGTCTTATTTTTGTCATTTTGTGTTTTGCTTTATTCATTTTCTGTATCATTTTTGTCGTTTTGTGTTTTTTTTTGTCTCACTTATGTTGTTTATCTATTTTTTTGTCTTATTTTTATCCATTTTTTGTCGCTTTGCACCTTTTTTTGTCTAATTTTTTGTTTCTGTTGTTTTGTGACATTTGTCTCATTTTTTGTCATTTTGTTTCTCATTTTTGTCGTTTTGTGTCATTTTTGTAATATTTTGTATTGTTTTTGTTGTTTTTCCTCTGACTTTTGTCATTTGTCTCATGTTTTGTCGTTTTGTGTTTCCTTTTTGTCCCGCTCGTGTTTTTTGTCTTATTTTTGTCATTTTGTTTCTCGCTTTTGTCATTTTTGGTCTCGTTTGTGTCATTTATGTAATTTTTCTCTCGCTTTTGTCATTTTTATCTATGTTTTGTCGCTTTTTAACTTTTTTGTCTAAATTTTTGTCTCTTTTTGTTTTGTTTTTTGAATGTGGACCCTGAACTAGAATGAGTTTGACACCTCTGTACTACAGAGAAGGATGTCTTGGTTTCCATCGAGACTGACCTCAGATGCTCAGCGGCAGCTTTTTGGGAGTATTTTCAAAAATCGAGTACCATCCTGGAGCATCATCCAGAGCAAACGCAGCCCGAGGGACAAAGAGCTGCTGCTGTGACTTAAACAAATGGTGTGGAGCCGTTTTCCAGCTCTCATTAACATGCATGTGATCAGATGGCGGTAGCTACGATGTGACCTTGACACTCAGCTGGTACAGTGAGATTACACTGGGCCAGCTCCAAGGTTTGAATGTGTTTGACTGTGAATGTGAAGCAGAAAAGATCCCGTGTGCAAAATAACTCAAAAAAAGGTTACAGAAAAAACATATTGACACGCACACATAAAACCAAACAAATGCAAATGTACTTCTAATTTGCATACTGCAGCTATTCCAAAAAAAAAAACAACAAAACACTGATGCAACCAAAGACTGCCAAAATTAAATAAACTCGAAAGAAAGAGAAGTAATTGGCAAAAAAAAAATGCACTGCATTGGCGATGAAAAACCTTAAATTTGAATAGATATTCACAAGACCCAAAATGAGCAAAATAAATAAATAAAACTAAAAAAAAGGATATAGAAAATATAATATAAATAGAAAATATAAACAGAAAAATACAGAAAATAAATTCTATGTATATATTTTGTTTCATTTTTATATATACACACACACACACACACACACACACACACACACACACACACACACACACACACATATATATTATTTATTTATTTATTTATTTATTCTTTCAATAGTTGGAAAATTCGATATTCAAAATTCAAAATAAATGTTAGAGAAATTTGAAGGCTCAGTATCTCATATCTCCTTCAGCCATTGTTGAGATACTTCAGTCTGGACTAATTGCTGGAGTCGGATAAATAGCACAGGGTTGAACTTTCATGCACAACTTCAACCTGCATATCTGCCAGCTTTCCTAATTGCTCCATTCTTGTCATATTTCTCTCATTGTTTATTCCTGTCTGAGGACTTCCCCTGAGTAGGATGTTGCACAGTTTTGCCGTAGGCATCAGAAATACCAGAGATACCAGTGGTTTGCAGCTCCGGTGGAGTGTTACAATTCTATTTTCCTCAGACAAAAAAAAATGGGCTCATCGGCGTAAGAAACAGTGTGGACTCATCATTTATACAGTGGATGTTACCGATCAGTCTTTATAATCAATTTTTAATCAAAACAGAAGAGGTCAAGAGATGTCACTGGCGTTCTTCTGCACACCTTTCTACTCTAAATGATGGATTGCGGTCTAGTTTTGATCATTTATTTAGAGAAATGTTGAAAAAATTGCGATACACGGCAGCTTTATTATCAGGGAGCCACGCTGGAAGTTGCAACGCCATGAAAGAGCTTCTCTATTATTATAATAGAATCTAATCAGCATCATCACTGGGTTACATCTGACTTTTGTGTTTTATTGCAAAACACAATCTGCTGGATGAACTTTGTTTTTTGCCCAGAGAGAGAAAGAACAACAAAAAAAACCAAAACAGAACACTTACTTAAAAATGATGAGAGCGTAAAATGTGCCAGAGGAACGAGGCTGTACACTATGATGTGTTGTCCAGCCTTACAAAACCAACTCTGCTAGTTTCACATCTCTGTAAATCTTACCAGTTGTGTAACTGTATAAAGCGGGCATGATTGTTGCACTGTTTGATTCACAACAAGCTCTGTACTGAGACACAAAACAAAGCTTTTACTTTAACTTCGCTGTAATCCTCTGCTTCAGCCACAATAGTCGCTCGTGGATCTTATGAAAAACTGGGCAAAATGAAATTCCTCAGGAGGATGACCGGCTGTTCTCTATGTGACAGGATTTCAAACAACCACTTGAGACCAAACTGGGCTGAATGTGGACTAAGATGAGTTTGACACCCCTGCTCTGGAGGGATCACATCTCTTTAAAGACTCACCATCGGACCACCTCATGGCGTCGTCCAGCTGTGGCGGCAGCCCCTTCCACAGTGTGCTGTCTTTAGGGTAGCCCAGGTCCATTCGTCTCTGGTGGTCGTCATAGCGCCAGTAGTGGTTGTCCTTGAAGAAGTAGGTTTTGTCGTTGTGAAGCCAGACGAAGGCTGCGTCCACTCCTTCCATCGGTAGACCGAAGTCACTGATTGGACGTGGGTAACCCTCCTCCACAATGTTGTCTTTAAATACCCAATATTTTAGACCTGAAGAAGGCGGGCAGAGGGATAAAATCTACCTAATGATCTGAAGTTTTAGGAAAAACACACCACAGACTACTGAGATGATGCATTTAAAAAGATGACAGACTTGAAATATGTTCAAATGAACAATTTGTTGTTTGTAAAAGATTTTTCTAACTTCTCTGCCACATTTTAAGATAGGTACGACCTGTCTTTTTCACCTGGACTCATCGTAGAGCCAATGAATCATGTATTTTGATTTTCTTTGATTAAAGCAATTGAATTCAATAAAACACTAAAAAAGCACGTTTAAATTGGGAGAAGAATCAGGAGTCAAAAAAAGCAAGAATTCTGTGACTCCAAAAAAGCAGATTAACCTCCTCTGTGATTCAATGCTCATTTCAAGAGTTGATTATATAATAAATTACTGACTATTTTTGATGCCGTACCTTTAAAAAAGACTATCTTGTGGTCTCCGGGTCTCTCGTACACGGCATCCACGCTATCCAGGTTGTTTGGGAGGCCTCTCCAGAAACGGTGGATTTGAGCTGGACGTAGAGAAACCAGGTGCTTCTCTCTTGTTAGTCGCCAAAAGTACTTTCCTGTGAGGAACAGAAGAGTTGGGAATTAGGAGGAGCAGCGCTATGTATGTAACTCGAGTTACATTTGTAAATCAGGACTGACATAGTTGTTGTTACCACTGGGATGTTTGAATAAACGGTGACATGCACTGTGAATGTTTGGGTCTTATTCTCAAAGCACAAATTCTCCTCTCTACACTTCTGTCACCTTTAGCTAAGTCAGGTCAACTGCAAATTAGGCTTCACATTCTTTGGAAAAATTGGCCAAGACATGACAGACAAAGGTTTCCAAGTTGTGGCAGGAAGTCATGATTCCAAATGCTGTAAACCAGGGGTGTCCAACATGAGCCCGTGGGCCGAAAACCGGTCCTCCAGAGGGTCCAAGCTGGTCCTCAAAGTGTAAAAATTCCAGAGAAGACATTAACTGCAAATTATAGATTTGTAAAATTGTAAATTTAAAATAATTTCTAGACCATGACAAGTTGTTTTGATCATGAAGTAAAATACTAGGTTGTTCATCGTTCTTTTGTACCTTGTTTTTGTAATACTTTCTCATGCTTTCGGCCATGTTTTTTGTCTGACTTTCGTCGTTTGTCTCATGCTTTTGTCGTTTTCTTTTGCGTTTATGTTGTTTTGTGTTTCCTTTTTGTCTTGCTTGTGTTTTTTGTCTTATTTTTGTCATTGTGTTTCACTTTATTTGATGTTTTTTGTCTCGCTTGTGTCATTTGTCCATTTTTTTGTCGCTTTGTGTCTCAGTTTTGTAATATTTTGTCTTGTTTATGTTGTTTTTTGTCTGTTTTTTGTCTGACTTCTATTGTTTTGATCATAAAGTAAAATACAATATTCAGTTCCAGATATCTGTGACTAAATGTTGTGTTCCTTTGTAGACACTCTGTGATCTGGAAGTTGTAATGTGGAAATGATAAACTGAGGCTGACTGTTTCTGAAATTGAACTTATTTTTCTTAATAAATTTCAGGTTGTTCATGACATTTTGTAAAAAGATAAATCCTTAAATGTGAACATTTTCAGAATGGACTTTTTTGCATTAAAACAAAGGAACGCTTTAGAGTTGTGGTTATTTATAGGTTAACATGCTGTGATTTTACTCGTTATTTGAGATCAAATTGGGCTGATGGTGAACTAGAGTGAATTTGACTCCCCTGTTATTGACTGATAAGAAAAGAAAGCAAAATCTACATCCTGATGAGTTCAAACGAGTGAATGACGCAGCACCCTGGAGATAGAACCACCAAAGCAATGATCTATAAACCTTTAACGCCCTGTATGTTTAAATTGATGCATAGATTAGAAAGATTTTTCAAAAGGTCTCCAGAAATGTCAGTTAAAGTTCAGCACGCTTTACTGACACGTCTCCAGCTGAAGGTCTGTGAGTCTGTTTCTTGTTTCCAGTGTCAGTGGGAGGCTGGAGGGTCATTCCTCCAGAGGGCCGGCATGAAAGCCTGATGTAATTTTCGGACTGAAGCCTCTCAACAGGGCTCAACCGGCTCAGTCGGATGTCTGCAGCTGCCGCCTTTCTCTCATTCCCATCCTCTTCCCTCTTCCTCTAATTTTGCTCTTTCTCCACTTTCTTGTTATTTCTTTTTTTCCCCCCACAGCTCTGCAGCTTTGCGTCCTCCCTTTCCCCCGGTTTGTGCCACTGTACCTTTGAAAAAGAAGGCCTCCCCTCGTATCTGGGCCACTGCATCAAAGTGACTGGTGCATCTGTCTGGGGCATCTCGTGCCAGCCTGGGAGAGATGTGAGGGGGGGAGGAGGAGAAAACATTTTGAGAAGAGGGGAAACAAGAAACTTATGTAGAAGTGGACATTTATAACGCTTTAAATCTTTAAATGATCACACATCTTACGTTACATCTGTTAAGAATGCTATCCGCTAGCTTTTTTTTGCACTTATCAACATACATCCAATTTTTGCTTCTTCTTTTCCCGTCATCCACTCATCCAAGCTAAACAAAGGAGAAGAAGCTATCAGGCTGCCATGGTGAGATCCCCGGGTGCACTTATCCCAGAGGTTTTTAAGTGATTTAAAGCCCTGACGTGGCCAGCCTGCCAATGATGACACCATTAGCTCCACGGGGCTGAGAATGGGAGCCGGCCAGGCCTTATATCACCAACAAAGGTCTCTATTCAGGGCTCTATTAACACTACGCCGCTGCCAAGTGGTCAGTATCGGCGCCCTTGTCAGGCCTAATCTAACTTTTTCACACATCGTGACCTAAAGAAGCCAGTGGAAGCCCGAACCTGAGGGGTAAAAGCGGGTAGATATCCCCCCGCTGTCTGTTCAGCTTTCTTTTTAGTCTATGTGCAGGCACGCGTGAGTGCTTTTTGGAATGGAATTGTAGGCCTTCAGAATGATAAGATCTGTGTAAATCTTTTTTTATTGGAGCCCTCGGGAGCTACTTTAAGGTTAGAGCTTAGCGGTTTGAGCACGTGAACATGAGGGAGAATGCATAAATGGACAAAACGTAGTCTAATTATGCTTGACAACCTGAAAAAAAACTGAAAACCCAAAAACGACGGGCTGATAGCTGCCCAACTTTCTTTAGGGAATTACTTAATTAGATGGGCAGGCTCCCAAGCTCACTCTCTGACTCCTGGCTAATTTGCTTTGTTGGTACCTCACGACTTCATATCGAGCTCTAAAAAAAGCACGTAAATGTTTGTTATTACACACCGTCTCAGTGGAAGCAGGAAAAAAGTAATGCAATTAGAATACAATCAGAAGTCTCCATAATGAGATACAATATGGTGCAATAAATGCATCAGATTTCACCAGCGTGAGGCCCCTGAATGTATGTAGTTTATTTTATTGCCCTTAACTTCAAAACACACGCATTTTATAACCACATACACATGCCTGGTTTGGGAATTCGGCCTGAAACACATCAACGTAATGTACAACATAAAGGTTTACGAGCATGTTCACCTTCACAAGCTCAAAGCATGAAACAAATGGAAAAGCAGCACTCGTTCTGGTAAGATGTGTCAGGATCTGGCTGCTTATTTTGGTGCCAAAACGCTCCTTTCTGCTGCAGTCGAGTGGATTTTGCAGAACAGACAATAGGATACATGGAGTCAATAAAGGCTGGAAACTGGAGATGCATTTGACTGAGGCAAAATAGTCCCAGAGATTGTGACTAAAGGATTGTTGAGGAGCCTGAAGTGGACTTTAGCCCTCGTGTCGTCCTGCGGGTCAAAACTGACCCGTTTTAAAGTTTGAAAATGTGGAATAAATATATATTTTCACAGTGAAACTTCTAATCTCCACATTTTCAACATTTTTGGGAAATCTTTGAGCATTTTTTGGTGAAAAAAAGAAATGTTAAAAATGTTTCTTCAGAACATTCACATAAAAATCTACCAAAATCCAGCGAAATTCGCTGGATTTTGGTTTTATGTGAATGTTCTGAAGAGAATATTAGAAATTTTACTGATATATATGTAATCATTTTAGATATTTTTAGGATTTTTTTTAGAAGATTTTTACTCATTTTTTACAAAATATTTACAAGAATTTCCTTGCCAAATTTGGGGAATTTAAAAAAAATAAATAAAATAAAACGTTTAAGGAATTATTGGAATTTTCTTCCTGAAGGTTTTGCAAATTTTCAGAAATTTGGGGATTTTTTTTGCTGAATTTTTGGATTTTTTTCAGACAAGGAAACAATATTTTTTGGTGCCCGTAAATGAAGATAACGAGCGGGTCAATTCATGATTTTACAACAGTAGATCTATTTCACAGTATTAATGTTCTACTTACAGGACGGTGGATCTGTTCTCAGGAAGGTCCAGCAGAACGGGAGGCTCAGCGGTCTGGGACGGATTCACCGGTTGGTTTGTGTGAGACACGGAATCTCTGACACCTAGAATGACATCAAACATCAAATTACTGTCAGATACAGCATGTTTTCTGATATATTCTGGTGATTTTTAGTTATTTATTCGATTCCCAGTTGTTTGTTTTGCTGCTGTTTTCCTCCGTCCTCTCCTCGTTCTGTGAATTCCGTTTCTTTGCTCACTTCATTCTGGGATTCAGTTTGATTCGAGTCACATTCCTTCATCATTTATTCCTCCTCTTCGTGATCGTCACTCTCCTTTTCTTTTCTCACCCTGCCGCTTCCCACATCAGGGCGAGGTGTGGTGAAGTCGCATGCCATAACGAGGTCCAATTAAGTCCGTCCGTGTTTTCAAGACATCAATAGCTCTGCCCACAGCAAGAGGAGGACATCGTGTCTTCAGTGTCCAAAGCTGTTTCCACCACTGCACTTAGAAACATCCATAATTACAGCGGAGAGTCACGAGTCTCAGCCAGTGGAGGAGTTCAGACATCAAGAGGAAATATCTTTAAAACCAGTTTGCTGTTATGATGCATTTGGGCTATCAGTACCAAACATTTCATGTTTATAAAGAGATAATGTTGTAAATAACAATAAAATATACTAGATAATGACACAGATTGAACAAGAAGCTAAATGGCTGATGGTAAAAACATATAAATAAATACAGTGTCTTTCCACTAATGGCACACATGCTGTTACTTCCATGTTGTTATGGTGTCCTTCATAGTCAGAAAGCCACTTTGTTTCATTTTTAAACAGCATCTTCCCCATCAGGGGCAGAGTCGAGGGGACGGCCCTGAAGTCTGGACACAACACACAACCAAGAGGGAAGTCTCTTAGGGAGCCACTCACAGAACTGAACTTATATCCAGCAATTAGTTCTTTTCTGGCAGACTTTTTTTTTCTGTGGCTTTTATTCCCATATAAATGCATCTTAACAGCACGACCAACATTCAGCCACACAGAACCAAAAAGTTCAGACTAAGATCATCTACACAGAACCACAAGATCAAAAACAAAGCAAATTTCTTTGAATTTATGCAACAGGAATGGGCTGCTGTGACAGCAGAACAATGTCAGAAGCTGGTGGAGAACATCCAAGACGGATGGATGCAGTCATCAGAAACAATGGTTATGAATCAGTACTAACTCCTGTGTGGATCATGGGACTAAAACAGACAGAAAAGAAAACATGGAATCCTAAAAGCTGTTTCTGGCAGAACAATGCCATAGATATGGATGGAAGAACTGAAGGGATTTTGGTTATTATCAAGAAATCCATGGAAAATGTTTAGATATCGGCTCTTAAATGAAACTGTTATGAGCTATTTTTGTTGTTATCATTATATTTGTCCAAACAAATGTACCTTTAGTTGTATCAGGTATTGAAATGAACAAGAAACTGAAGAAAACGAAGGTGGTCTTGATCATTTTTTCCATGACTGTGCAGTACTTGAAGTGTGTATTATTTAGGAAAATGGTATTGGGTTCTGGTGGAGACTCAAATCAAACAGGAGCAAATTAAAAACTTGATCAGGACTTCCCTACAAAATGCTTATACTCATTTGAAGTTATTCAAAGATTCTGCATTTTTCTCATCAAAAAGTGTCCAGACTCTGCAGAAATGCATGAAGTTTTCATATGTAAATAAAGAATCCCTGCATGTTTTTAGTAGTTAAAGTGTGTATGATTTATGTCAGGTGGGGATTTTTTGGACACTCTTGTACTAAAAGTACTTAAAGACTGTGGGGATGAAACCTACTTTGAAGAGCTCTGGGAACAAGAGATACAAACTGCTGAGCAATGCAAGGCTGACCTAGAATCTGCAGAAATGGACACGGGACGATGTGTCACCCATCCTGAGCAGAACAAGGACACTTTTGACGCAAGTGTCCGAAATGTACTTATCTTACATAATTTAAATTCTCAGGGATCTTATGAGCCCATTGAGAATAACGGTCAGAGCCTGGCCACGACTATAAAAACTGTCTGGCTCTGTCACTGTTCCCCATTAATCAAATACAGAAACACATTTCTACATGTATATGTGCTTGTTGTAGCAGCAGGGTCACATTCAATAATGAAATTGCGATGAAAAGGCAACTAATTCACTTTTTTCCCTCTTGTCACTCGTTCACATACGCAGTAAATCGACCACATGTTCCTTCGTACCGTAAAGCTGCCAGACTCGGACTTTGTCTTCGTAGGGCAGGTCGTATTTCAGAGGGTCTCCCACAGGACCCTGGTAGTACGGCCTCATGATGGACTCGATGGCCGAGGTGTGGACCAGGCCGATGGCGTGACCGAACTCGTGGACTGCAACCGCGAACAGATCCATCCCATGAGAGTCTGAAAGAAGCAGAGAGGAAAATAATTAAAACGTCACAGTGAAATGAATACGCAGTAAAGGAAAAGCAAAACTCCAAAGGGTATTTTATAGACACATGCTGCGTTATATAGTTCTGCTTTTCAACCCTCCTGTTGTCCTCATTTACAGGCACCAAAAAATGTTGCTTCCGTGTCTGAAAAAAATCAAAAAATCCAGCTAAAAAAATTCCCAAAATTTCTGAACATTGTGAATGTTCTTAAGAAACATTTTTAACATTTCTTTTTTCAACCAAAAAGCATTCAAAGATTTCCAAAAAATGTTGAACATGTGGACATCAGAAGTTTCACTGTGAAAATATATATTTTTTCCACATTTTCAAACTTTAAAACGGGTCAATTTTGACCTGCAGGATGACACGAGGGTTAAATAATCTTTTTATAGTTAGCTTAGATGCATTTTTCTTTTACTTATTTATATATCTCTGACTGATGCACGTTACTGTTTGCACTTGGAATAGGTTTGCAATTACAATTTTGTTGTACATAGAATTCTGTTCTATTCTATTTCCCACTTTTTCTGCTAACCTTGAAGAAAAAGAATGACGAAAACACCTGCACAGAGTAACTGGATCAATATATAATTGCAGGACGTTTTGTATCATAGTTGAGATTTTTGCTGTTTTCAGGCCTAAAATCAACATGACCGCCTAGAACCAAACACCACATGGCATTTTTACTGAAAGATTCTTCTAAATATTATATATAAAACTGAAGAAAATTGAAAGGTTTTTTTTATAAAGATATTGTAGTAAACCTGTTGACTACTTTCTATTAAATAAGTCAGAAAGTCTTGGAGTCTGGCCAGTCTTTTCTTCAGGAGGAAATGACATCATGTGGAGCAGGTCATGTGATCTGGAATTAACTCACTTCCTTGAGAGGTGTTTTTGGAATGGGGAACTTAGTTGGAAGTGATTTCTGGGACACAGATACAATTTGTTATTTTCCATATAAAATTTGATATATTGCCAAAATTGACCCAACTATTTCTAATAACTTCTTTATAAAATTAGAAATATTATATTGTACCGTCAGTATTGATTGTCACATTAAAGTATAGAAGCAACTTTGAAGAAACTACTTTTTTCTATACATGACACTGATCTTTAGCTACATGAATGAAACCAGCACTGCAGCTTCAATGTGTACATGGTTTATAGGTGACCTGAGACCAATAGTCTGGTTTGATTGGTCAAATGAGTTGAGGTCACAATAAATCATACACAAGGTGACAAGGTGGCATGACAGACTTCACTAAGTGGCTTTGGAAAGATCCACAGCGACAGTCACCGCTATGACCTTTCTGCTCCGAGTGAGTCCTAAATTGACCCTGTTCAGGTATTTTTCTGCTCATCTGCTTATGGTGCAAATTAAGAGGCATGACAGACAGCTCAGGAAGCTTTGAGTGCTGTTAGGAATGTGGTGTAGTGAGATAACTATGGTAATACTGCCTGAGTCCCTGAGCCGCCAATCAAAATCTGAGTGCGGAAAGACACCTAAAGAGGCTGCAGGCTATTAAAGTACTTTCCCTCCATGTTCAGCTGAAACATGAAAAGAAAAAGCCTCCAGAACCTCCTTGTCTGACTCCGTGAAGCAAGACAAAACCTCGGGCTTGGAGATTTAGATTGTGCAAAAAAACATGGAGAGCTAGCATGTCAAAGCTAGCTTAGAGTTCCTCGGAGGCTCGGCTCAAGTCTGCATCCGGTTAACCTCAGGTTGGCCATGGCTTGGGACATGGACTTGTGCTTACAGCGTTCACCTGGGGTATTCAGGAGGCAAATGCCAAGTCTAATCTGGAGGAGCACATGGTGCAGGTGAACAAAAGGGAGGCTTGAGAGTGAGAGAGAACGGGGGCTCAGAGGGGAGTATGTACCATGTCATCATATTTATGGTTCATGTGAAGCGGACAGAATAGTGGTAACGCCTGCGGATGTACCGGATTCATTCAAGACGTCGGGGAGAGACAGAGAGGCGACTTTTGTGTCGCTCTGCAGACTGTTAAATTCTTAGGGGTTCAATCTTTGTTCTTGCAGATTCACCAGTGACCCATTAAGTAGCTTTTTTTTTATCAACCCAAATGCTTTAGTTACACGGTGCTGAGAATAGAGATTAAGAGCTTCACTCGCTAGGCCTCTAAACCTTTCCTGACTGCCATCCCTCCAGTCCTCAAAAACTGGGATCACAGGACTCAGTTGCTTTGATCTTGGTCAAGAAAATCTATTAAAGACTTCATCTGGCTACCTGAAAAAAACATCACAGCCTCACGGATGCCCTGAAGTTAGCCTCCAGGGCCGACAAGTTTATATGTGATATATGAACATGAGGCTGGAGTTAGTGGCACACATCGGGAGCTTATACAAGGACAGCGTTGCCGTTAATACCTCCTCTCCTGGATTGCAGGAGCCATACACAATCCCTTAATCATATTTAGTGACTATAAGCTAGTTTCAAACTTAAAAATGCCTCATCGCAGGCACACTTAAGCATTGGCACGAGTAGCATAAACATATTAATCTGAGTATGCTTCCATATTAATCTGAGTGCACTTTGATTTACATATGCACAGAAATAAGTAATACATAATTCCAGGTATGTTGCTGTGTTTTTGTGTAATACTAATCCCTCAACCTGTTTCTGCTTATTTTTTCCTGCACTTCTACGGAAACAGCCCAACCGTGGTTAGAGGCAGAGAGAAGAACAACAACAACAACAACATGACAGAGTTATAACGCTATAAATGATAAAAAAAGATGAATTTCTTTATTTGTTCATTTTAAGAATTAAATTAACATACTTAGCTTATTCGAAGCACCCAGAGGTAAAACTAATATTGGAAAAAGAATGGTGGCTCTGCAAAATACAGATATTTGTTTCCATACACGCTGTTCTGTATATACACGGCCTGCCGTTCAGCAGAAAAGACATCGAATTTTTGTCATGTGACTCTTGACCACAGGTGACTCACCTGTAGCTTTTTATGGAAGCAAATCAGACTCATCAGATTCTGAATTTTAAAAGCTGCTGAATTTCTTACATTGAATTTTTTTGCATCAAAATTCCGTTTGTGAACTTTTTATGCCTGAATTTAGCTCATCAAAATTGTAAAAACCAGTTAAAATTTCAATGTCTTCAAAATTCACCATCAAAAAATTAAATGTTCAAAATTCGCTGTCAAAAAATTCGCTGTTCACATCCGGGGAACTCAGGTGTAAACAATCGATCAAAGTGTTACCTAGACTAATTCAGTTTGCTAGGTGACGAGTTTCTTTACACTGCTCTGTGACTTAACTGCATTTTCAGGCGCATAAATCACACTTCCACCCATTTGTGCGTTTATAAAATTGTTACTCAACTACCCAGCTGCAGAACGTGCTGTCACTGTGACCTTATTACTGTGCTAGCGCGGCTAGCGCTGTATTAGCGCGGCTAACGCTGTATTAGCGCGGCTAACGCTGTGCTAGCGCTGTATTAGCGCGGCTAATGCTGTGCTAGCGCGGCGAGCGCTGTATTAGCGCGGCTAACGCTGTGCTAGCGCGGCTAACGGCATGCATTACAGCTTACTGACACTCACAAAAAACAAACCACATACAGGACAAAAAGGATTAATACACTCACTGAAGCGCCATCGTTCACACTGGTAGCCGACCCAGGTCTTGTGATGTCAACCGTCCGCGTCACATGACCGGAGGAGCATCATGTGATTGGCTGGGCGTTGGTTCGAGTTTGGCCAGGATCAATTGTTTACGCCTGAGTCCCCCGGATGTGAACAGCGATTTTTTTGACAGCGAATTTTAAACATTGAATTTTTTGATGGCGAATTTTGAACATTGAATTTTTTGATGGTGAATTTTGAAGACATTGAATTTTTTTGATGGCGAATTTTGAAGACATTGCATTTTTAACTGGTTTTTAGAATTTTGATGAGCTAAATTCAGGCATAAAAAATTCACATTCGTAATTTTGATGCAAAAAAAAATTCAAAGTAAGAAATTCAGCAGCTTTTAAAATTCAGAATCTGATGAGTCTGATTTGCTTCCATACTTCTTGATAACACAAAGAAGCACAGAATTTTTCTGTTTGTGCAGAATTTGGTCAATATAAAAGGTTTATTTATGGTGAATTTTTAAATGATGCAAGTAGAATAAAATTATGTTGGTGAAATAAATCAATTTTAAGGGAAGATTTGGTCACACATGATCAGTTAAACCCCATGATTAGCTTTGTAATAATAATAATAATAATAATAATAATAATAATAATAATAATAATATACATGTAAATCTAATAATAATTTGTGGCTTTAAATGGTAGAAACTTATTCAAAGATAACATGCCTTTTAAATCCACTGACATCTTTTTTTTCCTGCAGTTAGAAGCTGTAAAAACTTGGTGACAACTAATCTCTCCCAAACACCTGATTTATGTGGTGCAACCTGCTTTAATTTAAAGGCTCGTATATCTACACTGATGTTGTCATTATGCTCATATGAAGGTCCAAAGCAGCTGTCTCATGCTCTGTTAACGCTCTGACTGCTGGGGTTCCAAGGCTCGACGCACCACGACATCATCTGACACAATGAGAAAAAAAAAGATCTAATCAGACGGAATCGATACAACATGTCACAGCCAGTGGTGACAAGACTCACAAATCCAAATGATTCAGGCCTTCTAGGAAGTACAGTGTTCCTCTGGGGATTACATTTTTAACCGGATCACAGGGAGAGGCTCAGCAGGGCTACACTTCACGCAGCAGCTCAGGACATTCAGCTGTCCGTGACGGTGGTGGCTGACGGCCAACATTCACTCCACCATGACACAACACATCGCTCTCCGTTTGGGAGGGAAAGCAGACTAAACAAACAGCCAAGAAAAAAGACATCAATGCCAGCTCTCTGAAATATCTGATCATCCAGACCCCTGAAGATCTCATCCTGCACTGGTACCAACGTTTCCCGTCCACATCATTGAAACCTTCTCATCCATGAAGACTTTCCCACAAACAGCTGATAAACAACAGCAGATATTATCACTGTAAAGTGTTTTACTACCTGTTATCTTCTTGAATCACAACTTCAAGTTGCATGTTGCACTACTGAGAAACCTTTAACCCTGGTGTCGTCCTGTGGGTCAAATTGACCCGGTTTAAAGTTTGAAAATGTGGAAAAAATAAAATTTTCACACTGAAACTTCTGATGTCCACATTTTCAACATTTTTGGGAAATCTTTAAACATTCTTTGGTGGAAAAAAGAAATGATAAAAATGTTTCTTAAGAACATTCATAAAAAAATCTACCAAATTGAATTGAATTGAACTGAATTCAAAATCCAGCAAATTTTGCTGGATTTTGGTAGATTTTTTGTGAAAGTTCTTAAAGAAAATATTAGAAGTTTTACTGATATATATGGAATCACTTTAGATAGTTTTAGGATTGTTTTGGAAGATTTTTACTAATTTTTTGAAAATATTTACAAGAATTTTCTTGCCAAATTTGGGGGATTTTTTTTATTTTTTTTTTTAAATAAAACTTTTAAGGGAAACTTTTAAGGAATTATTGAAATTTTCTTCCTGAAGGTTTTGCAAATTTTCAGAATTTTGGAATTTTTTTTGCTGAATTTTTGGATATTTTTTCAGACAAGGAAACAATATTTTTTAGCGCCCGTAAATGAGGACAACAGGAGGGTTAAGACAAAAAAATTTAACAAATAAGGCTTTCTTAAGTTTTTAATCACACACAGTAGAGGTCTAATGCTATTTTTACGTGCCTGTATTTAAAAAAAACACACACTTTCCCACAAACAGCTAATATATAATGGCAAATCTTCAATTTCAGGTTGCATTTTGCGCTACTTTTCAGTTAAGAAACCTTTCTAAAAAACTTTTTCTTTTTTTGTTTTTACAGATAATGCTGTCTTGAGTTTTAATCACACACGGTAGAGGTCTAAAGTTATTTTTTTGGGCCTATATTTCGTAAAAAACACACACTTTCCCACAAACAGCTAATATAAAATGGCAAATCTTATCTCTGTAAAGTGCTTTGCTACCTGTTATCTTAAATCACTACTTGAAGCTGCATTTTGCACTACTTTTCAGCTGAGAAACCTTTTAAACAAACATTTTTCAACAAATAATGCTTTCTTGAGTTCTGAATCACACACAGTGGAGGTCTAAAGTTATCTTTACTAATATATATTTCCTGAACACACCGCTCTGTCTTGTGTTTTTTGTCTTCATGCAGTCGGACCTTATTATGCTGATTAATGATCAGATGTGTTTTCTCTGCCTCTCTCTCTCCTGCTTGTTTTCACTGCGCTGCCATATATTTAGACATATTTATTCTCCGGTGGCCAGTTGACTGCTCTCTGCAGCTGTATTTCCTCCGTCCTTCCTCTAAATCCCCACTGCAGTGATTTAGTTTGTTAGAAACTTCAGCTGTTTCTGGTTTCGACCGCTTTCTCCGAGGTTCACACACTCACACAAAACCCAACAAAATCAAACATAGGACATATAAATGCAGATGTCTTTACACATCGTTTAGTACGTAAGATCTTTTTGCGTCATATCACACAAGGATACCAGGACTCCAGGTAAGACGTGTTGAGTAATCAATCAAGTGCTCTACTTATTGTGATGTAACCATCTGGTCTACTTGAGTAAAGTTTCGCTAGGCAGCTGGATGCAGGCAGCCCGAGGGCTCGTCTTTACGTCTGACGTGGATCCTTGCAATGCTGTGGTCAACTATTACACCATCTTTGCTTGTGTTGTTAAGAAATTGAGTATTGCGCCATTATTTTGTGTCATTTTCACTTCATTTTGGTTGTAAAAAAAGAAAAACAGCAGGCAACAACGGTACGAGATGACCTCAAATTCCCAATATGGACTATTTAGCAAGAATAATCTCATTAAAAATGTGTTTAAGCATTCACTTTCTTTGGCCTCTGTGCAGCTCAAGACAATACAAACCCTTGTTGATCTCCTCCATGCTCAGCGAGGCCGAACAGTGCTGTCTGCTGCTTCACTCATTCCAATTTACTGACCACACGCAGCCTAATGGTTGCGTTTTGCCTCATATTTCATCCAAACTCAGCAGACAGAGACTCAGACTCACAGATTTGCAGCGTGAAAACTTCTCTTTCATGTGTTTTCCTGACCTGAAGAATGAATTCTCGCAAATCCAACAGGTTTTTGGCTCTGTATTTTTTTCAGAAATGTGTAATAATAGTCAGTGATAATTGATATAGTATGATGAGTATAGATTTAGAGCAGGGGTGTCCAACATGCGGCCCGTGGGCCAAAACTGGTCTCATTTTGTGCCTCATTTTTTGACATTTTGTCTTGTTTTTGTTGTTTTTTGTTTCCTTTCTGTCTCGCTCATGTTTTTTTTGTCTTATTTGTGTCATTTTGTGTTTTGCTTTATTCGTCTTTTATGTATATTGTTTGTGTCGTTTGTCTATTTTTTGTTGCGTTGAAACTTTTTTGTCTCTTTTTTGTTTTGTTTCATGTCGTTTGTCTCGTTTTCATCATTTTGTGTCTCATTTTTGTAATATTTTGATCATAAAGTAAAATCCTATATCATCAGTTTCAGATATCTGTGACTAAATGTTGTGTTCCTTTGTAGACACTCTGTGATCTGGAAGTTGTAATGTGGAAATGATTAACTGAGGCTGAATGTTGCTGAAATTGAATTTATCTTTCTTAATAAATTTCTGGTTGTTCATAATGTTTTGTAAAAAGATAATTCATTAAATGTGAACATTTTCATAATGAACTTTTTTGCACTAAAACCAAGGAAACATTTGGAGTTGTGGTTATTTATAGGTTATTAGCTGTGATTTTACTGGTCACTGGAGATGAAACTGGGCTGAATGTGGAACCTGAACTAAAACGACTTTGACACCCCGTGTTTAGAGCGACTTAATAATTAGATTTCCTGTCATATTTATTAGATATGAGAGGAAAAGTAAACATGAAACTAGCTACGTTAAAGTTTATTGTTGTGCAATTCTTCCAATCTGCTGTTCTGTGAACCTGTTCTAACTTTCTGTTTATTGTCTATGGATTCTGATTCTGTTGCTATTTCCTGGCACTGGATTGTTCTGCAGCATTGTTGTGGGTTTTTTCTTCTTCATTTTTTTCCCATTATTTACTGTCTGTTCTGGTGCTGAGAGCATCAATGTGGGACTGTAGAGTGGAAACCAGGGCAGAGACTAGACGTGAAGAGTGAAGTTAAAAGGCTTTAAACTTGAAACTGCACTTTCAGTAATGCTCTATAAAAGCGACCTGTAATGACATGATGTAGCCTGGAGAGAGTCAGGTTTACTATTCTCCACATTCATCAGCAGTTCTGCCATGTTCTCTGTTCTTTTAGAGGCTTTAACTGCACTTTCTGACACAACCTCCCCTTCGATCCTCCACCAACAAAGCACAGAGGGACAAAGAACGACAAGGTCGCAGAAAGACTTTGAAAAATGTTTCTATCCTGTCCACGGTCCCAGAACTTCAATAGTTCCCTAGCAACACTTTTCACACAAAGAACTTTTACATTTTTACATACTGAAGAAAAAATCCTGCACGTAGTTTTGATTGGAAGACCTTTGATTTGAAAGACTGGAAGCTCAGAGTAAAGTTCATGAGAGAATGGAAGCCATACAAGACAAGACGGGGAATCTTTGTACAAAGTTAATGCTACAAACACAGAAATCCTTGTGCCCAAAAAGACTTCACTACTTTTTATTCCTTTTAGTTTCCTAAATGTTTTTCTTTGTCACCCTACTCGTACATCCTTATCTGTTCAGCATCATCAACGATCACATACAGACAAAAATGTTGAGTAAGAAAACAACTATTTTTTTATTTCAAAAAATCCCCCAAGCTCAAAGTGGGCTGAATGTGGAACCTGAACTAGAATGAGTTTGACATTTCTGCTGTAGACTGTGTGAAGAAGCCGAAGTGCAGAGACAGAATGTAAACTCCAACCAACAAACCAGCAGCTCAAACCCTGGCCTTTCTTGCTGTGAAGCTGCACCGCTGCCCAATATGCCTTCCATTTATGCTTCTAAACTGCTGTTTGTCTCTCTCTGCGGACCACATTCGCACAAAGACATAAACAGAACACACAAACCTACGTTCCCAACAGAAGGACGCACACACTGAAAAAGTGAACGTCATGAAAACTTCACCTGCCTAATGACGCTTTTGTTCCAGTCCGGCTAATCAGTTTGCAGAAGCATATTGCCGGCTGACTGATAATTAATAGAAGCAATCTGCTGCCCGTCAAAGCAAAAACAGCGCTTCCAGACCTCCACTCATTTGATCTCAGTCAGATTCCACCTCTCGCGACTCCTAATGGATGCCAGAACCATCAATCTACGCAGCGGGGGTGAGCCGCTCCGCTAAATGTGGTGCTTCATTTCCACCATTCAGCATCATCGTACACATTAGTAGATGGCCTGAGAGGACCCGGACTCGGGGTCCCGCTGAGAACGATGCACCGGGAGATGGGGGGAAGGGAATTAGCAGAGGCAATTACTCAGCTATGGATTTGTCTGATAAGGTTCATTTTTCTAAAGACGATTACATAATTGTACAATCTGCGGCAGCACCGACGCTCACTTTTTACCTCCTGGGCTGACCTAACAAGATATATCTCCTCAGCAGATTACCACGCCCCTGGAAAGTTCCGAAGAACAGAATTTTATGACTCTGATAGCTTTGTGGTCGTGCAAGCAGACAGATATGTAGAATCAGGCGATGCCCGAGAGACGAGCCGATGACGTTAGAGGAGGATGTGAGATCGCAGCAAGGTGAAGCCGGCAGAGTGTGACATGAAGAAATTAAGAGCTGTTTAATTAACTTTTTTTTTCTTTTCTCCTGCCTCGGAGCATCATAAGGCAAACAGCTAAACAAAACATTAAAATCCAGAGGTGGGCTGATCTCTACTCCCAACAACACAGACGTAGCGGTCCGTGGTTTCCTTTGGGGAGGTGATTACAGACGTTCGACAGGAGTTTTCTCTTTAGAAGATTTAAAAGCTAAAAATAGCAGTCTGCTTTGCTTTACAGATGAAAATGTTAGATGTGAATTTCACCCTTCAGGGGATTCATCACGGCGTTGGAAAAGAAGCATCCTTGAACAAATTCATCCGTATGTTTTTTTACTTTCTCCTGCACTGAAGGCCATTTAACTCCACTAACACAATGGCTCCAGTCATCGTTAAGTGCAGGAATGTCAAACTCATTCTAGTTCAAGTTCCACATTCAACCCAATTTCATCTCCACTGTGCAAAAAATTACATTCTGAAAATGTTCACATTTAAAGAACCATCTTTTTACAAAACATAATGAACAACCTGAAATTTCTTAAGAAAAAAAAATTCAATTTCAACAATATTATGCCTCATTTTATCATTTCCATTTCATCAACTTCTCCAAGTGTCTACAAAGGAACACAACATTTAGTCACAGCTATCTGGAACTGAATGATATAGTATTTTACTTTATGATCAAAATGACAAAAGACAAAAGACAAAAAAAAACAAAAACAAAACAGAATATTACAAAAATGAGACACATAATGACAAAAGCGAGAAACGAAATGACAAAAACTGAGACAAATGAAAATAAACAATAAAAAAGAGCCAAAAAATGACAAAAGTGAGAAAGAAATTTACAAAAACGATACCCCAAACAATGAATAAATCAAAACACAAAATGATAAAAATGAGACACAAAACACAAATGAGATAAAAAAGGAACCACAAAATGACAAAAATATGACAGAAATGATAAAAGCCAGACATAAAAAGACAAAAAAAAACAAAAAACAGGACAAAGTATCAACAAACAAAAAGAACAATCTAGTATTTTACTTTATGATCAAAACAACTTGTCATGGTCTAGAAATGATTTTAAATTTATAGTTTTACTAATTTACAATCTGCAGTTAATGTCTTCTCTGGAATTTTTACACTTTGAGGGCCAGATTGGACCCTCTGGAGGACCACTTTTGGCCCACAGGCCTCATGTTGGACACCCCTGCTTTCGCATCTCCGTATTATTGATGACTCTCAAAATCAACATCATCTCTAAAATTAGTTCTTTAAAACATTAAGATCAACAACTTTGGGGTTATTATAGGAGCATACAGATTGTTTGTTGACAGGATATGAAGTAGAAACACAATAAACTACAGTATTCCAGCTGAGGCCGCACAGCTGACCTCTTTCCCCTTCACTGCTCTGGTCCCATTAACCAAACCTGTATATCCACAGCTGTTACTGTCTCCACGCACAGATTCAACCGCAGGTTTAGGCCATGCTACGGCCTCGTCTGCTTGTCCTGCCGCCGCCGCAGCCTGGCGGGAGGTCTGATTGGATCAGACTGAGCTGCTGTCCTGCAACATATGGTTCACAGCCCTGACAGCGCGACACAAAGGAGGCAGATCCACGCAGGTCCCAGCCCCGTCACAGACTCACCAGCTGGGCGAGGCTGCACTGCTCCCTGCAGGCCCCACCCTTCAGCCCGGGGTCAAAAGCTCCACGGGGCTCCGGACGCTTCTCTAGACGTCCTTCTGGAGGCTAACAGGCAATAGGATGAACATATAGTAACCAGGCGTTAGGTTGCTGTGTGAAACAAACACAGAAAACCGCTCTCTGACCACAGAGCTGCGATAAAGTTGGTACTTTCAGAGATAGATTTATAGATTTAGAGCAGGGGTGTCCAACATGCGGCCTGTGGGCCAGAAGTGGTCCTCCAGAGGGTCCAATCCGGCCCTCAAAGTGTACAAATGACAGAACACATTAACTGCAGATTGTAAATTAGTAAAACTACAAATTTAAAATAATATTAGATGATGACAAGTTGTTTTGATCATAAAGTAAAATATTAAATTGTTCATTGTTCTTTTGTCATTTTGTGCCTCATTTTTGTAATATTTTGTCTTGTTTTTTGTCTGACTTGTCGTTTGTCTAATGTTTCTGTCTTTTTGTTTCTCATTTTTGTCGTTTTGTTTCCTTTTTGTGTCGCTTGTGTTTCTTGTCTTATTTTTGTCACTTTGTGTATTGCTTAATTCGTTGTTTTGTCTCGCTTGTGTCGTTTGTATTTTTTTTGTCGCTCTGTGTCTCATTTTTGTAATATTTTGTCTTGTTTTTGTTGTTTTTTGTCCTTTTTTTGTCTGACTTTTGTCATTTGTCTCATGTTTTTGTCATTTTGTGTTTCCTTTGTGTCTCGCTCATGTTTTTTGTCTTATTTGTGTCATTTTGTGTTTTTCTTTATTCGTTCTTTTGCATATTGTTTGTGTTGTTTGTCTATTTTTTATTGCATTGTAACTTTTTTGTCTGTTTCTGCTCATTTAGCAAACAAGTCTATATAAAATTAAGAACTGATAGAACCTTTTCTGTTCACCGTCTATTTGTATTGCATTATGGCCATATATTTACAGCATTAAACTTGAATTTAACAGTTTTATTTGTTAAATAAAAAGAAAATATTGTGATAAATTTGCAAAATTTGTCATTTAATTTCAAATTGTATAATTGTCTACAGTTCCAATTATTTAAAATTATTTATTTTGCAATGTAATATATTCACTCTCAGATTTTTTTCTCCGTGTATTTCAAATATGCAGAAATAAACCTGTTAAAGGAACACGCTTGCAAAACGAAGGTATGCAGAGACAGTAGACAGAAACGAGGGAAAAAACTGAAACATGGAGAGATCAAAGGAGCAAATGTTTCTATATTTAAAGAAATCCAACAGTCAAACTCTTTCTGAGGTTCAAACTAATTAATTCCACATCAACAAGTTCTCATTCTGTCAAAACACAAATCTACAATGAAGACCATAAAGTCTGTTTGCGATTTAGTTTCTGAGATACTACTGCATCAATATAAGTTGTTACCTACCATTTATGTTACTACTATATCCTTGAATATGCCACATTTATCTTGTATTATTTGTATACTATATCATTTGGTACTGAACTATGTGAGAGGGAAAGATCCACACCCTTGATCTGATAGACTGATATGTTACTGGTGTGCCACAAATTAGGGAACTGTGAAATGTGCGATTAAATGCATCATTTTTTTAACGCGTTATTTTTTCTTTAGTTAATTTATTGAAATTAACGTACTAATTTTTTTACACCTACGTTTCAGTTTGGCAGTTCATCTTTAACATCAGTATTATCTGAAACCACACTGAACTGCAATTTCAGTCCAGTTTGTTTTTACCAAAAGCAATGACCTAAAGAAATAACCTAAAATCTAGTTCAGTAAAGCACAAATACAAGAATATTTTCTCTACACATATTCTTACGCATAATATTTATAAAATAAAGAAAAGAAACAGCACAAACAGACTTCCATCACTAGTTTACGGTGATGGTTGTTCCAAGGCAAAACTCCACAAGGGCCCAATTTTTCATAATGAAGGAACATCAAATAAAGAATCTCGGCTTCATGTGCACAAAGTGTAGCCGAACTGTTCGACACAAAACACACACGACCCTGAGCAGCACACAGTGTATCTACTGTCATTATCTCCGTGCAGCAAAATCACTCACATTGTCGCTGCGGCTGCTTCACAAAACGACGCTTGCTTACAGATTTCCCTGTTCTGCTCGCAGCTTCCTTCGGAGTTATTCATGTCAGATTGTGTCATGAATTCATCTTTCATGCAGAAGGTGCTCTATCTGGGATGGCTGAGGGTGAGGTGAGGAAGCGTTAGAAATAGGTAGAGGCTGCCAAGTTGTGTAATTCTGTTTCTCCCAGAAGGAAAGAGGCTTCACTTAGAATTAGAGGAGGAGTAATGGCATCCTCACACATCGCAGATTTTTTTGGCACTCCTTCATCTATTGGCTTCAGGGACGTTTTAGCAGATGGTGGCGTGCGCAGCCTGGCTCCAACAATTACTCTTGCACTGCTTAGGCACTATTTTCAATTCTATAGAAACAAAGATGAAACGCAGACATCGATTACACACGAGCAGCAGATATAATTAGGAAAATCAAAGGTAATTTCTTTATTTTATAACATTTCACTGGAACAATGGATGCAGCACACGAGCCAACAAACCCACTAAACCTGAACTGTGATCGAGACCAAATCTTCCCCAGCTAGAAAAGACGTTTTGAAGTTTTTCCCTTCATCGCAAACACTTCTAACTCAGTTAGGGAGAAGTTATTGAAAATAAGAAGCAGCAGGGTCTCTGTATGCATCAAACTGGTTGGATCATTTTTAAGAAATCAGAAGCAGAAAAGCCCCCAGATGCTTTCCAGCTCTGGAACATTTCAACATATACGAGCACTTTACTCAGCGATTAGCTATACGAGTGTAGAGGGGTGAAATCAGGAAACAAGTTCTCCTTTGTTGTGCTTTTGTTTGAAACTGTGCACCATATTTCACATTTGTACTGTTCATCAAAGGGGCTGCACAGTGGCTTGGTGTTTAGCACTTTGGCCTTGCAGCTAGAAGATGTCTGGTTCTTGTCCCGGCCTTCCTGGGATCTTTCTACGTGGAGTTTACATGTTCTCTCTGTGCATGTGTAGGTTTTCTCCAGGTTGTCTGGCTTCCTCCCACAGTCCAGAAACATGCTGATGTAAACTGATTATTGTAAATTGTCCGTAGGTGTGAGTGTGATTGTTTGTCTGTATATACTGGTGACCTGTCCAGGATGTCTCCTGCTTCACCTTCAGCCAGCTGGGATAGACTCCAGCGACCCTAATGAAGATTAAGCAGTGTGTAGATAATGGATGGATGGATGTTTCCATAATAAATAATTCTGGAATTTGTAAAGACATGATCATAATGAATATAAAAAAACATTAGTTTTTTTACTTTTAATAAAAATGTGTGCAAGATCTACCCCATGGACTTCAAAAGTCCCTCAATTATATGTTGACCCATTTAGTTATTTGCACAGTTGCTGCTGCTAGCGGAGAATTAGTCTTCTGTTTCTTAGTGTATAATAATATCATCATTATACAGTCCAGTCTTGTGTGAATGACAAATATCTCACCAGTACCGTGTCTCACTCCATCACTGTGTTTGGAATATACGATCGAAGCAACATTAAGGTAAAGTGACCTATGTGGGAACAACAGAACGTGTCACTTTGAGAGATTGATGAAGCCGGTAATGTTAAATATTCCATGTCAAAAAATGGCTGAGGTGACTCAATACGACGCCTGAATACGTCCACAAAGACACAGCGCTGCTAATGTGCTGCTGTCACTACGAGGCCTTTGTGTGTTACTGTTATTATGTCATAAAGCTGGAGACTTGTTGGTGAGTAAAATCCTCAGCCAGATAATCCCCCTCCAAAGACAACTTCACTAGGAAGTGGACCTTGAATCGGGATTGTTTTGTCAAACTAATGTTTCCGAGCTCAGATGTGAACATTTGTGTCCACCTTCCCTCCTCTTTTACTTCGGAGGATTGTGAGAAATATTTTCGTTTATCGCACCGTCTCTACCTCCCTTCTTATCCTCCTCTCATCCCTGCTCTCTTCTGTCCATCCATCTTCCAAAAAAAATAATAAATGGACAAATGGAGGCAGTGAGCAAAGGAGAGAGGAAGGTCATTTTAAGTTCAGTCATCCAGATGAAAGGAAGAATAAAGAAAGCAAGTCAGAAAAAAAGGAGAGTTAATGATTTATGCTGTCATTCGTGTGACCGTGCTGAGACAGTCCCTGCCTGATGATGCATTCAGTGGACACCATCACTCCATACGCTTATCTCATCCGGATGGCTGGACCTAGAAAGCTCCTCCACCTTTTCCCACCTGCCAACCTCCCCCTACTTTCTTTTTTTTTTAAAGCAAAGGACACTGGACAGAAAACAAGGATAATGCTACGCAACGAGACTGCCAAGGTTTAGAAAACTTGACCATTTGGCCACATTTTGAAAAATGAATGAAATTTTCATTTGTGCCAGACGGTGCACACAAATCTCTGGAATTTATACATATTAATTAGATAACGAGGACACAAACAGATGTGAAATAAGCAGGAGAGTGAATGAAGGCGTCTGCAGGGAGGATATACTGTATTGTGAATGAGTGAATGCATGAATAGGAGAAGAAATGAATGACCAAAACTCTGTGTTGTGCTTTCCACAGCTGTCTAAGAATGACGGATATCTCTAATATAAGCTCATCTATTTTTGATTGGCAAAACTGATTGAATTCCATTTAGAGCCGCTGTCACTATGTCCCCGTTTCAGACTCGTAGATCTCCCTCGGCGGGTAATCAAGCTCTTTGAAAACTGTTGATGAAAGAAAATTTGGCCAGATCATTCAGGAAAACATTGCATAAACCGGCTCTATTAGCCGACACAGTCGAGAACACAGAACAGCGTTACGGTGGATAATTACAGCCAGAATTCACAGACCCAACAATGACACAAAAGAAGAGGTAATAATTAAAGTGACCGAGGTTATTAACCCCGTTTAATAATGACATAAGAGATGGAGCTAATCAAAATAACAATATATAAAAAAATAAAACTCATATGTAGCCAGAAGCTAACTGATAAGACGCTGTATCTGACACTTCTGCAATCACCAAAGTTAACCTTGTAAGAACAAATATAAAAACATAATACAAACCGGTAACTAATTTTATAAGGTCAGAGAGTACAAGGCTTTAGTGATCTATCGGTCTCCTCTGCTCTTTAGAGAAAGAAAAGGGTTTAGATGCTAAAAATTCCTGCCCTCCTTAGAGACCTTTTCACTGTCCAAGATCAGAGAATCGATCGGTCAGTAGGCGGTGCTTTTATATGTGCTGATCTGATATCTGGTACATAACTTGCTCCAGAGTAGCTTATGTTTGAGGGTTATACCAGGGTTAAAACTAAAGTAACATCGCCAACCTCAGCTCTGGCTTTGTGGCGGCTAAAGAGAAGTTTGAGGAAATTTGTGGTGAAACAAAGGATGATGGAAAAAAGAAAAGGCAGATATAGAATACAGGAAAAAACATATAAAAGTCCAAATCCAAGGGGAGGTGAATAGGCAGGGAAACTGACCAAAAAACAAGGAAAGCACTAAACACACAAGGGAGGCCAAAGCGTAGAGGTGAAAACACAAAGGCAGAAACTACAACAAGTTAAAACACAGGGACAGAATATTTCTAAATTAATCAGGACACAAACTAAAAATAAATTCAAAATCATGCCAGCTGTGAACCAGATATTGCAGCTGAGAGTGAAAGAAGCAGCAACAATTCTAAGTAATAAATACATTTCTGAAAACTAGAAAAGCACTCAGAGAGGGCAGTACTCCTCCAAGGCTGTCCATTCCCCCATATGGCATTGTCAGAAAATGAAGCATTTTTTATTAGTATTGATGATCAGAAATCACGGCAACACAGAATGTGTCCATTTAACATAGATGTACCCACAAACACAATGACCTTACGCTGAGCACAGGCGTGTGTTATGCATGTGTACGTTATGTACGGATACCGAATCACGTGACCTAAATATGTAGCGGGCGGCGGGAATTGATGGGACTCAGAAACACCCCCACAATTTAATGAGTTGTTCTTTGTATCATTTCTGACAGATAAGTCCTGATAAGTCCTCAGCGGTGGATTTGTAGTAGGATCACAATCATGTGATCAGCAGCAGACAGCTGATGTAGTGTTCACTTGTTGTCATGGTTACAGTGACGCCGTGCTGCTATCCGGCAATGATATAAAAATCTTTAACTAATCCGTAGATCCAGACTATCAGCTGCATCACTGCCAAAATCTAATCACTTGGTCGTTGTGTCATTTCTGACCTTCCCTGATAAATTTCATCCAAATCCGTTGCTAACAGACCAACACCAATCATCACATAACTCTGCTGCGTTTCAAAGGCACGTTATCTTTAAAGAATCACCAAAACTGCACCATTCATCAGTTAAAAAGAAAAAGAATCATTGGATTCCAAACCAAATCAGAGGCTAAAATTGTGATATTCTACCAAAATCACTTTATTCTGCATGTTTCATTAAAAATAATCTGCAAAAATAAACCATTTGCACAAAGCACATCTGTAGAAAACAGAAAATTTTGTGCTCCTTGGCGCAACTAAACAGCCATGACTGACCCACCCGCGATTCATAGTCAAGTGACAAAAATTCTGACATTTTTGGCTGATCTAGGCTGAACTGCAGGTTGTGTTTACAAAGAACACATAACAGGTATGTATGGAATCACAGTAAAAATGTAAATAGTGAAATATGTGTAGTATGTGGTGCCATGATTGTTTTTTTTCCAGAATTGGTAAGACCAATTAGGACTTTCGATTTTTTTTCCCATTTTCATGAAATAAATCATATTTAGTAACATCAAACTTATGACTTTGTACACTATAACTGTGTAATATTGCACAAATGACATTTATGAGTTCTCTCAACAACTAGTCATGGTTGTGTTGTGTCTATAGAGGTGAGTAACTTTATATTGCAGTAAAAAAAATGAGCCCACAGTGAACCCAGAAACTGAAATTTTAAATGCTTAAATGCTCCATTTATCTAAAAGTAATGGATAAATGGAGAGCATTGCTGAAGTGGCACTGATAAGCTGCAGAAATAATTATCTAGTGAATAGATTGTTTTGAAATATTAGCTAAAAGGAATGAATGGATCTGTTCAAATCGTCCCTGTTTAACGTCTACGCTAATGTGTGGACATAAATCTAGCTGTAAAACAGAGTCTTTTATTCTGTTGCTGCTGGCAGCGAACAGATTTTAAATACTGGTGAAAAACACAGACACCGTTCACTTTAACAGATCGTAGCTTTCCTCACCTGGAGATCTGAAGGTCCAGGCCTCGTCGTCATCGAAGTGAGTATCTCCAGCTGTGAATCTCTCTCCTGGGAAAAAGGCATGAGCCACCGTTCCCCCCGGTCCGTCAAAGGGATATCCGTCATTGTGGTCGGCTTTAGTGAAGTCGATCTGAATGTCTGCGTCGCTGCCGGCCACCTCGTGGAAGTTCAGCGGCGCGATGTCGCTCCACACCTTCAAAGCGTAGTACATCAGGGCCCGGACGGTGTCCCTGCCCAGTAAGGCCGAGTCCTTCGGGAAGGTCCTCACTCTGAGAGGAGAAGGGAAGGAAAGGAATATGTTTAACACAAGAGGGGGTAAGAACAAGGAGGAGAATAAGAAGAGGGGCATGGGGGAATTTGAGCAGAAGAGAAAGAGATGGAGTGGCTGATGAGGAAAGAGGATGGGAGGCTTGACAGAACAATGAAGTAAAAGTGGGGACGAAAGGACGACCGAGAGAAGGAATAGACTGAAGATGGAAAGAGCAAGAGAGGTAAGAGACAAGGGAAGAAGACTAGAATATCAAGCGTCTTAGTGCGACACATCAGAGATTAACATGAAGGGTCCTATTTTCGGCCACTCAAGCAGCACTCTGAGACTGAATTTGCTTCATTGTGGTACTTTCAGAGGAGCTCATGGTGCACAGATGGGAGAAGAAGCGCAAATATTAAAGAGGTTCATGTAAATGAAGCAGTGAATAGCAAAATATTGGTATTTGGCATAATGTCGCTCTGCCACTTTGGTGGCTGTAGCAACAACAGAAAACTAAATGGGCAGAATAATGCTTAACGCTCCTGTTGTTTTCATTTACGGGCACCAAAAAATATTGTTTCCTTAAAAAATCCAAAAGTTCAGCAAAAAAATTCCCCAAATTTCTGAAAATTTGCAAAACTTTCAGGAAGAAAATTCCAATAATCCCTTAAAAGTTTCCCTTAAAAGTTTTATTTAAAAAAAAAATAAAAATAAAAAAAATCCCCCAAATTTGGCAAGAAAATTCTAGTATATATTTTCAAAAAATGAGCAAAAACCTTACAAAAAATCCTAAAAATATCTAAAGTGACTCCATATATATCAGTAAAACTTCTAATATTCTCTTAAGAACATTCACACAAAAATCAACCAAAATCCAGCATCATTCACTGGATTTTGGTTGATTGTTCTTAAGAAACATTTTTAACATTTCTTTTTTTCCACCAAAAAATGATCAAAGATTTCCCAAAAATGTTGAAAATGTGGACATCAGAAGTTTCACTGTGAAAATATATTTTTTTCCCCACATTTTCAAACTTCAAAACGGGTCAATTTGACCCGCAGGACGACACGAGGGTTAAAATGAACCAATTTAATTAGTCACTCCCCAGAAATTTAAACCGGGATAAAAGATTGTTGTGTTGTAGAACATTTGTAAAGGAGTCAGCATCCATCTATTAGTAAATGTGAGTCTTACAGAATCTGTTGTCCGCAGCTGCTTTGTGCTGTCAGTTCATTAAATTCCTGCAGCTGTCTGAAGGCAGCAGGACACAGTGATAAATCCTCACCCTCCGAGTTGAATGCCACATCCAAGCACAGTGCCATTATGCACAGCCATCCACTGTGTTTGACTTCATTAGATCACATGCAAATGAAACCATCCCAATCAGGAGTCACGCTCTGGTGATGCTGTGGAAATTTTCCTCTCAGCAAAACTACTATTTCATGTTTTGCATTATGGTGCAAATGCGTAGGCTGGAGGACCGCTTTGGGCCCGCAGGCCGCATGTTTGACACCGATGTTTAAGAGCAATTTGAAGCTAATAAACAAAGACAAGCTGGATGTGCAACCTGAACCCTGTCATATAGTCCTTAAGGCTACCTGTTAGCATGTTAGCTAGCAGCCATTTCAAAGCTGACTACTGATTTTATAGCTACAGTGTCTGACAAACTAACCATACATGTGGTATAAACAAAGGTTGTGCTGAGAATAAGTTAATATTTTCATGTAAAATTATGGCTTAGAGAGAAATTACACCAACTGCTGAGCATCAGAGGAGACACAGAGACAGTCTTCTTCCTTAATAAACCATCTTTGCTATTATTTTGAGCTAAAAAAAACATTGAAGGACACATTCTAAGATCTGAGATTCTTATTACAGCTACAGAGAACAGACAAGAAAGTCTAGAAAGCGACCGCTGAAGAAGTGAAATAAAGGAAACAGTCGGAGTTGTTATGCAGCAGACACTGGCAGGAGAATCGCACTAACACACAATAGCATAAAGGTCAACAACACGTCTGCCACTGGAACAGACCTGCGCAAAAATTTCTGTTTGCATATTTTCCCCGACTGCCTTGGTTTTGTATTTCATGCTTAGGTGATCTTGCCGCTCACATATACTGATAATAAAATCAGAATACAATGTGCATTTGAAGAGATTATGGCATCGGCTTTCGGGAGCAGCTTATGAGCTTTTCACTGTCTTTTCCATTTCCCTCTTCCTTATTTAGTTTAGTCCTTCTTCGCACCACCTTAACATCTTTAAAGCTGTTTCTCTCTGACGGCTACAGTAGAAACGGGAACAAAAAGAAAGCCACTCAGGCCTCCTCCTTCTACCCCTCCTCTTCATCCTCTAATTGTCTCTCTTATCCCTTTTCTTTTCTTTTCACCCATCAGTCTTTGCCTCCTCCTACTTCTCGGCTTCTACATGATGCACTTGGCTTCGTTCTCCTCACAAGAGCACTTTGTCTAAATACGAGAAGCAATTTGGCCATCGCAGGCTGCTCTAGGAAATTTAATCAGTGAGTGATACTGACAGAGTATCAGCAAAGTGAGCGCCGCCTCATCTTACCACCACAGTGGGCTTACAACCTGCTAGGAAACCATTAACGCAACAAAGTGGTGTATGGAGAGAGATTCATTTTTAAAATTAAATGTATACAGCAAACAAGATAAAGTCGCTACACTGAAATACTGAAATCCACACTGATTATGGTGATAGATACATAAATATTTTTTTAAATGTACTGTTCATCATATTCTGGAAATTGTCTGCTTTCAAATGGCTTCTTTCAATTATCATACCACCTATTCCAGGGGTGTCAAACATGAGGCCCGTGGGCCAAAAGCGGTCATCCAGAGGGTCCAATCCGGCCCACAAAGTGTAAAAATTCCAGAGAAGACATTAACTGCAGATTGTAAATTAGTAAAACTATAAATTTAAAATCATTTCTAGACCATGACAAGTTGTTTTTTTGTCTTATTTTTGTCATTTCGTGTTTTGCTTTATTCATCGTGTTGTGTATCATTTTTGTTGTTTTGTTTCACACTTTGTCTTTTTTGTCTCGTTTGGGTCGTTCATTTTTTGTTGCTTTATAACTTTTTGGTCTAATGTTTTGTCTCTTTTGTTGTTTTGTGTCATTTGTCTCATTTTTTGTTATTTTGTTTCTCATTTTGTTGTTTTGTGTCTTGTTTTTTTATTTTTATTTTTTTTAACTAAAATACTCTATCATTCAGTTCCAGGTACCTATGACTAAATGTTCTCTTCCTTTGTAGACACTCTGTGATCTGGACGTTGTAATGTGGAAATGATCAACTGAGGCATAATATCCTTAACAAATTTCATTTTTTTCATAATGTTTTGTAAAAATATCATTCCCTTAAATGTGAATATTTTCAAAAAGTACTTTTTTGCACTAAAACAAAGGGAAAATTAGGAGTTGTGGTTATTTATAGGTTATTCTGCTGTGAATTTACTGGTCCGGCCCACTTAAGAGCAAACTGTGCTGAATGTGGAACCTGAACTAAAGTGTTTTATACTATACATTATACCAGTATATCAGAGGCGTTTGTTTTCCTGGTAGTATATGATGCCAGGGTGCACTCCATTTATTGAGAGCTCGATGTTTTTGACATTTATAACCTCTTTTTCAAGTGCTGTGGGTCGCATCAAATGAGACAAGATGGTAACACAATCAAAAAAGAAGCACAAACACAGATATTGATTCACATATCGATTGTCAGAGACACACCTGGAGACAAGTGGCTGAATTCAGAAAGCACCAGCTAAAGTTCAGTCTGCAAGAAAAATACAGACTGGAATAATGAACAAAACAAAAAATAGGAAAAGACTGGCATTCTTGGTAGAAGACAATCTCTGGAGAGCAACCAGCTTTAAATGTACCTGCACCAAAGCAAATATGACCATCTGTCAGACCACCTGCATCGCTCATTTAGGCTGCGATTTACATGTAAGAGGCAATAAAACAAAAAAAGCAAATCTGGATGAAATGGTGAACTGAGAGAATGGTAATCTGTGGAGGGAGAGTTGAAGGTGAACGCATTTAGAGCGAGCTGAACTTCAGCTGAGCTGTGACTTTTCATTAAATCCTGGATGAACTGAGCTTATAAATTAATTCTCTCTTACTCAAGGGATACCACACTGTTTTTCTGTTTGGTTGGTGTTTTAATCCCCTTTAAAATATATTTTTCCTCTCCACCACATACAGTGTCTGTCAAAAGTGCTCACCTCCGTGGAAGTTTTCCCTTTTTAGTGCTTTTAACATTGAATTGTGGTCAGTGTAATTTGGCTTCTTTGACAAGAATTTACCAAAAAAAAAAAGACCCTTTCATGTCAAAATTAAGCCAGATTTGCACAAAGTAATGTCAATTAATTTAAAAAGTAGAATGTTAAGTAAGTGATTGCATCAGTATTCACCCTCTTCTCACCAAGTGCAGCCAGCTGGTGCTAGAATTCACACAATTAGTGAAATAGAGATGATGTGAATGCAGTGGATGTGTGTCGAATGACTGTAGTATAAAGAATCTTGTATCTGGAGGGTCCAATCACTAGAGGATCAGTAGTCCTGACTATAACTATAGCTGATGTAGAGTTAAATCCATCATTACAAAATGGGAGAGTGGCAAAGAAAAAACCACAGACGAAAAAAACCTCATTAAATCTCAACTAAAGTTCACCAGAAGGCATCTGAGAGACAACTGGAAGAAGGTTTTTTGGTCTGATTAAACCAAAATTGCATGTTTTGGTCATTATACTGGATTCTGTGTTTGATGGACACAAAACACTGCACAGCATCACAACATGTCCACCATAAAGCACGGTGGTGGCAGCATCATGGTTTGAGGATGCTTCTCAGCAGCTGGCCTGGAATGCTGGTAATGGTAGAGGGTAAAATGAAAGCAGCAAAGCATAAGAAAATCCTGTACTACTGACTGATGGGAGCAGATATGTTATCCAACAAGACAATGACCCGAAGCATTCAACCAAAGTTACACAAAAATGGTTTAAAGGCAACAATGCGAATGTTTTGGAGTGACCGAGTAAGACCTCAATCCAACTGAAAATTTGTGTCTAGACTTAAAAAGGGCTGCTCACTAATCATCCCTGTGCAACCTGACAGAGCTTGAGCAGTTTAGCAAAGAAGAAAGAGGTAAAATTGCAGCGGTTCAGATGTGCAAGGCTGACTGAGGCCTTTCAACAAAAGCTGAACGCTGTAAGTGTGGCCAAAAGTGCATCTGCTTGATGCTGACTCGAATACTTATGCAATCCTCTATTTTATGTTTAATATATCAAAAAGGAATAAAAGGAGAAAACTTCCAAGAAGGCTGAATAGTTTCTATAGGCACCGTATTTGTTAACCCATTTTCAGAAAACACAATAAACCGGTTTGAAACAAAGCATGAGATCAAAATACTTCCATGTCAGATATTATATAACTGTGTTTCCTCTAGGATTTTTTCCTGCAGCGGCGGCAGGCTCCTGCTCCGCACATAATAAGGAAAGAGACCATGGAACATATTGTTACAACTGGAAAAGTTAATGTAAAGAGAGGAAGAGGCAGGCAGAGAATGAAGATGATAGATGGACTGACATCGTGGCTACACACGGAACAGGCAGCAATCACAATTCAGAAAGCAAAAGATCGGATTAGATGGAGGGAAATGATCGTCTACGCTGAACGGCATGGCACTGGATTGACTGTAGTTTACACCTCACAGAGCTGTGTTGAGTTCTGTGTAAAGAGCTTAATTAAACTGTATTCAAGTGTTACAAGTAAACCAAACATTTGCTGGTGGGTTCTTCATGAAATATTATGTATTTATCACTAAGATTAGATCTGAGAGAGACTATTTGGGGTATTATTTGACAGTGTGTTAAGCTAGATGAGGTTACAACCCACCAAGCCTCAGCACTGAATCCAGTTATGGTTACTGGGATCTTATGAAATGTGATAAAACATGATGTATTGGTTTGGTTTTACCACAAACGGATGCATCAGTTGCTCTTCAAATGGTCTTTCTAGATTGGTACCAGGATTGACATATTCAGGACTCTTTTCAAGTCCACAGTGGAATAACTGCTAATACTTCTCCTCTTCTTTTTCCTTCATGGTGCATATACAAAAGCCAGTTCCACAACAAAAGCCGCATTCTGTTTGATCAGTTTAGACGCGCTGATATGGGACTGCCAGCCTGAGACTGTGCCAATCATGGTAAACATTTAGGTCCCAAATAGGCTCCAAGACTGAAGTTCTGTCACTACAAACAATCTCCATAAAAAGTCCCTCTGTCACTCCCACTTCTTCTTTTCTTGAATATGACTCCTTAAAAACCGAGCTTCTGTCAAACAAATCATCTGTTTGACATTTGTTTTAATTCATAGTCAAATTCTATATCATTAAGGACTCCTTGTTGAGCGCTGGTGACTCACTCCTCTGACTGACATTTCTCCCCCACAGTTTTCTTTCTCTTTCTACCAGCCTTGGATGCCTGGTTATTGTGGAAATACAGTCAAAAGAGAACCCACTGTTTTTATTGAAGATTCAATAAGATTCATGCAATGTACCCATGGGTTTCTAGAGACACTGGGCTGCACCAGCATACATAATACTGTCATCTTTTACTGGGTGATTTCCACATCTGTGTCTATGATCCACGGTGTGATTCTGACTTTTCTAATTTGGTAATTACCGAACCAAAAACCCAGACAGTCTGAGGCGTTGACATTCGGGTGAAATAGAAAGACAGAACGACTGTTTGTCCAGTACTCCGAGCACTCAGACCGACTCTGTGAATCTCTGCCAACCTCAACAGCTTATCTCAGGGGTTTGAAAGCTAATGCTTGCCGTCCACAGACAGGTTGTCATTCAGGTGAGCACAGTCAGGTAGCGGCATGTTTGCTAATGTACGGGCGTCCGAGAAAGACACTTCCAGTTACTGTACGTGCTTCCAAATGTATGTGCGCTCAGAGGCTCAACTTTAGCTCACCTTAAACAACTTCAAACCCTCTCTGGTTATTGATAAACCCCTAAAACGGATCTCTGTGAATCAAAGCTGCATAAAAATAATTTCTTTTTGTATGAAAACAGGGGTGTCAAACATGCGGCCCGCGGGCCAAAAGCGGTCCTCCAGAGGGTCCAATCCGGCCCTCGAAGTGTAAAAATTCCAGAGAAGACATTAACTGCAAATTTTAAATTTGTAAAACTATGAATTTAACATGATTTCTAGACCATGACAAGTTGTTTGATCATAAAATAAAATACTAGATTGCTCATTGTTGTTTTTTTTGTGTCTCATTTTTGGAATATTTTGTCTTGTTTTTGTTGTTTTTTTGCCTTTTTTTGTCCTTTTTTGTTGTTTCACTCATGTTTTTGTCATTTTGTTTCACATTTTTGTCATTTTGTGTTTCCTTTTTGTCTCATTTGTGTTTTTTTGTCTTATTTTTGGCATTTTGTGTTTATTCGTTTTTTTCTCTCGACTTTGTCGTTTTGTGTCTCCTCTCATCTTGCTCGTGTCATTTGTCAATTTTCTTTCTCGTTTTTTTCATTTTTTGTCTCATTTATGTCATTTGTGTAATTTCTTGTCTGGTTTTTGTTGTTTGTCCATTGTTTTGTCGCTTTGCAACTTTTTTTGTGTGATTTTTTGTCTTTTTTTAAAATTTTGTTGTGTTGTTTGTCTCATTTTTTTGTTTTGTGTCTCACTTGTGTGACATTTTGTCTTGTTTTTGTTGTTTTTTGGCCTTTGTTGTCTGACTTTTGTCATTTTGATGATAAAGTAAAATACTATGTGACTAAATGTTGTGTTCCTTTGTAGACACTCTGTGATCTGGAAGTTGTAATGTGGAAATGATAAACTGAGGCTGAATGCTGCTGAAATTGAATTTATTTTTCTTAACAAATTTCAGGTTGTTCATAATGTTTTGTTAAAAGATAATTCCTTAAGTGCGAACATTTTCAGAATGGACTTTTTTGCACTAAAACAAAGAAAAATTTGAAGTTGTGGTTATTTATAGATTATTATTCTGTGATTTTATTGGTCACTGGAGATGAAATTGGGCTGAATGTGGAACCTGAACTTAGATGAGTTTGACAGCCCTGCTTTAGAATCAAGTGCCTGTCTTGCTCCCAGCCTTGTCACTGACTGCTTATTTCACCAAAGATGTCTTCCAGTGTAAAAAAAAACACCAAATGAACATGATAATGAGGTAAAAAAAAAGTAGTAGTTTCACTGCTCTTTAAAAATGTATTGTTAATCTTTTTTTTCATTAATTCCACACTGCACACGTCCAGTCTTCAGCACACAAAAAAGGAGACAATGAAGAGGATTATGTGAGCAAGAAGTAGATAATGAAGAAGGAGAAACAAGAAGAGATGCAATTAGTTTGAAAATAGAGACACAATATGAGGGAGAGTGAGCAGAAACACAGCAACTCGCCTTACATTGCAGGAATAATTCTGACAAGTCCCCATGGCTTCGTCTTCCACAGTTCTAACTTTAGTCAGAATCACACAGCTCTGTGCTGCCGTGAGAATGTCGAGTTCCTCGTTTCAGCATTTCTCCAGGCTACTAGACTCAGAGGGATCAGTGATCACATAGACACATTTCCATCTCTGACACGGTATCTGATGTCTCCTTTTCCTTACCCACCAAAAGCGTTCCTCATTACAAAAGCTTTTTTAAAATGGCTTCTGTTACAGACTTGAAAGGCGGTACAGAGGTGTACGAGAGAGACAGCGAGAGGCAAAGAGAGAAGCAACTGCCCCCTTAATGCCACTGATTCGTGGGCGTAGAGGAGTGGAAAACTGTTAAATGTTAAAAAATGAAACTTGTAATAGACAATAGGATGAAGTAGTCGTAATACTTCCAGTGATGGATGCCAGAGAAGTGAAGTTTTCTGTACTAACAATGGCTTCACCCCGACCAACAATGTACACAAACTGGAACTGATGCTGGAAAGTTTGTTTTCCAAAATGATTCCAGAGGAGGAAACACGATCAGCCTGCTCAGAGCCCTAACAAGCTCCACCAGATGGTGAGGGCAGCCCGTACATTTCCTCGGAAACGACACCCAGGACAGTAAACATGTTACGATGTACATCCAAATGTACACATTAAGTCCAAGCTTCATGATACATGTGCCAGATTTTGAATTACAGTTAATTTTTTTTTCCCTCTGATTATGGCTGGAAATGACAAACAAGTGGCACAAGATCTGTTCAAGATAGCGTTGGTGATACATTTTCACTATTTCTGTCTTTGTTTTGAACATTTTTACTAAAAATACCATGTCCAAATTTATTCACACTCCTGCAAATGGTTGCAATTGTTTGAGAAAATGCAGCTTCCATGATATTCTACAGTATTCTAGTTCACTTTAAACTGAGAATAGGTGGTGCACTAGTTTGCGAGTCAGCTACTATTCACTGGCATGGGATAAGGAAAAAGGCCATAAAGCCATATCCAAGTGTTTTCAAGGGCCAGTGGCCACAGTGTAAAGTAAAAGGAGTTCTAGACCTTGAAAAATATCGACCAGTGTGGTAAGACGCTCAAAGTGACCATTGCACTGGCAAAAATGGTAGTAAAAGAGCCAAGAAAAATCCAAGAACCACCACCAATACCTCCTGATGAATCTGAGTGTTTCTGGTCCAATATCTCGATGCAGACACTTAACAAGGCTGGACTCCTTAAAGTCCAACCAAGGAGGACTCCACTTCTCCAAGACAGCCACATAAAAGCTCGACTAAACTTAGCAAAGGCTCACTTGGTCAAAGAAGAAAGCTTTTGGTCAACAGTTCTGTCTTTGAAGTTTGGAGTTATTTGGACACGAGATGAGGCTTTCATTTGGTCAACAAATAGCATAGTGGCGAGAATGTGATGATTTGGGGGTGATGTTGAGCCAAAGTCAAAGTCATTATGAGAAAAGGACTATGTTGGAAATCTGTAGGAAAACATGAGGCATTTTGCAGACCTTCCAATAAGACAATAATCCTCAACAGACCGTCAGAGCGGTCAGGAAACGGTTACAAGAAAACAATATCAGAGTCCAGACCTGAAACTCATTGAGAATCTGTGGAGGGAGCTGAAGGCTATTGATGGCAAGGACATCTTTCAACCTCAAAGACCTGGAGACTTTTGCAAAAGATGAGTGGAACAATATCCCAGAGATGACATTCAATCGCTGTGGTGGAAAATAAAGGCTGGCCACGGATTACCAATACAGAACATGGCATTGTAAGTAAAAAGTGTTTTTAAAAAGCACTGAAATAGCAGAAACCAGAAGTTAACACTCTAACACAATGCCTAGTTTTGTCTTTTGTCACTTATTCCAGCCAGAAAAAAACAACATATTAGTCAAATAAAAGCTGCCTACAAATGAAATTTTGGCATGAATTTGAGTTTATACAAGTGCTCGTGTGGCTGCTATAGTGGAAAAGCAGCTGAAGGCTAAGGGTATGTCACAAACTGTCTCAAAAAAGAGAAATATGTTCAACTAAACTAGCATGAAACAACAATGGAGTGGAGTGGAGGACCAGCAGAGCAGTGAGCAGTGTGACGGGATGTGTGTCATGTGTGCTGTGGGTTTTCTGAAGGTGCAAACACAAAGGAAGACTGACAGCGAGAGACGGAGCGAGCACATGCCAGATATTATAGCTGGGAAGGGTTTAGGAGAGCCGCATTAACTGACAACGATCGCACGTCAGCCAGCTGCCTCCAAGTCAGTCAGAGGGGCAACACAGGACCCATACGCTGCAGTAAATACCTGCAAAACTGATTAAAGACGCTATGAAATTAGTTGGACAGAAGGCTGATTAGGGCTGACTTCATTTTCTTGACCTACTTAATTCCATGGCACGATTCCTGCCTTCATTTGACAAATGAATGAGAGCAAACCAGGCTTTTGTGCAGGTACGTGTGTGTGAGTGTGTGAGTGCTCAGTGTGTATTAACTTAAGCTGATACAGACACACTCTTTTGTGCGCACACATGCGCAGTCACACACATAATTTCCTATTACATTTCACCTGTTTGACTTTTAATTTCCACATAAGTCTTATAGACCTTTCCTGGTGCGGACGCGGAGCGATGATTCAGACGAGGAGAGGCGGCGAGGTGAGAAGAGAGGGACGACTGGATGCAGAGAGAAGAAGAAAAACACACGAAGAAAACCTCTTTTGCTGTCCCCCGCCTTCAGCCTCTCAGCGGGCTTTTACCCCCCGCGGCTGTTCTGCTCTATGGAGGCATGAGCCGACATCAGAAGTGATGCTAACAAGCACACGTGCACGCAAACACACAGGCCCACACACCTAATATTCACCTCCTGTGCTCGGCTACCCTCCCAAGACATAAGCTGATTACCCTGCAAATTGAAAGCTCATATGCCAGCAGTGATTCATGCGCTCATATGCATTTGTAGATGCAGAAATGAACAGCGCCAACACTCTCACATACATGAAACATCTGAGACGGAGACTCGCCCCGTGTACAACCAAAGACTGCTCATACTTCACATGCACACACGTCACGCCGTTCAAGCCGAAGATGAAAGACGCCAAATTAAAAGGCTCTGCATGACTCTCTCGTCTCTCCAAAAAATGCCTCTCAACCCCCTTTTCAGTCTCGCTCCTTCCTCATTCTCTGTCTATCCTGTCTATCACGCTTCCACGGTGATGAGGTGGAATCCGGAGAAAAACATGTCGGGTCTCTAATAAGATAACAGCGTTACAGTTATTCTTAAGGTTCTGCCAAGCAATTTCACAGGTTGGTGACCTCAAATGGCAACTGGGAGATGACTGATAATTTATGAGAGATTTGAAGGCAAAAAGTTTGTCCACGATTGGAATCAACAAACTTCTTGCGGATGTTGGGCGATCTACGTCGAAGTTAAAGATGAGGTGAGGTAAAATATGAGTCAAATTAGTCAAAATATATAGAAAGAAGATTACAGATTAGGGATGGACTGATATGGGGTTTTCCACAGCTGATACCAATGGCAATTAGTAATCAAGAAAGGCAGATAGGCTGATATATATTTTTCTTCTTTGACTGTAACTGAATATGTAAAATAGAAAAACGCGTGATTAAATTAGGACCCGCTGTTTGTGTGGAATCAGCTGAGATTAATCAGTTTGTCTGCTGTTGTTCTTTATTTTCTTAATCTGTCACTCTTCTATCAGTTTTATTGCCTGCTGAAGTCCAGATCTTAAATCGTTATTATTATTTCCAGACTCTCTTTCAGGTTAATCTGCGGCTGCCTTCTAACTTAGCCGCTAGCCGTTAGCGTAGCCTTAGCCACAGTGAGAGGAGCTAACTTCCTGGTTTGTTGCAACAGCTTGTGTTTTTCGTTCAGTTTTTTTCAGTCTCTGATTGAACAGACAGGAGGCTGCATCAGACCTAAAGTAGCACATTTAATTAATCAATAATCGATCAATTCGCTCATTTTTCCAAATATCTGAAAAACATCGCATATTGGCCATCAGTCAGGCCGATAATCGGTCTATCCCTTTGACGGATGTGGGAAGTATCAAAACCAATTGCTTAAAATAGCACCAAACATTAAAATTGTACCTCACTGTTCAACTTAAACCAAAAATGATTTTGTATCTTGTTATCAGTATAGCGCTTTACAGTTGAACAATCTCTGGATCTTTATATATGTATTTTTGAATATATTCTTAATTAGCAGACCCTGTTTTTTATTTTTAACCATCTCCGCCTTTAAGGTTGTTCTACTTTAACAGCATTCATTGCTATAAGTGTGCTATTTACTTTCTGACTCCTGGTTTGGATTAGGTGGAAGAGTTTTCAGATCTCGTTTTGACCTGAAGATGGGCACAAGGAGACCAAATTTTCCAGAGTGTCTCTTATCCTTCTAGCACCCTAGGTTTTCTGTTTTGGCCTTACAGTCTTGGAGCCGCTGCTGACTGAATTTGGGGATGTTCTTCCAGGTGGAAATTTCAAAAAATAGCCGAGGGCTTAAGGGATTAAGACATGTCTCAACAACCATTGGATGAATTGCCATGAAATTTTGTAAACACACTCATTCCCGCTCCCCTCAGGGTGAAATGTAATAACTTTGTTGTTTCCTTAATTTTTACTCAAGCGGCATCATGAAAACAAAACTTTTGCTTTACGGAACCACACTTTGGTATTCATGGTCAAACTGCACATGATGAGATGAGATGAGATAAGACAAGATCTCCTCATGCAGGTCAGAATGCAGATTTGCAAATAGTGAAGTGTCTAAGTTGTTTACCTAAAACAGGGGCGTCAAACTCCTTTTAGTTCAGGGGCCACATTCAGCCCAGTTTCATCTCAAGTGGACCGGACCAGTAAAATCATAACATAATAACCAAAAATCACACAAAAAAAGACAAAAAACAACAAAAACAAGACAAAATATTACAAAACGAGACCCAAAATGACAAAAATGAGATGCAAAATGACAAAAACATTTGACAAACAACACGAAACAAAACAAAAATGAGAAAAATTTAGACAAAAAGTTACAAAGCGACAAAGAGACAAAAAATTACACAAATGACACAAACGAGACCAAAAATGACATAAGCAAGAGGAAAAAAATAATAAAAAGTAGACAACCCAAGCGAGACAAAAAACACGAAACGACAAAAACGAGAAACAAAACGACAAAACAGGAGAAAAACAACAAAAACAAGACAAAATATGATAAAATGAGACACAGAATGACAAAAGAACAATGAACAATCTAGTATTTTACTTTATGATCAAAACAACTTGTCAAGGTCTAGAAATTATTCTAAAATTTACTTTACAGGTGTACAAATTTACAATTTTCAGTTAATGTCTTCTCTGAAATTGTTACACTTTACAAATTCATCCCGCAGGCTGGATTGGACCTCTGGCGGGCCGGTTTTGGCCCGTGGGCCGCATGTTTGACACCCCTGACCTTAAACTCCAGCTATATGCACTCACCAGCTACTTGGTCAGGTACACCTATGAGACGATATGAAATTAAAGAAAGGCAACAGTAACTCAAATAACCACGTTACAACCAAGGAATGCAGAATACCATCACTTAAAGAGCAACACATCAAAGTTTGAAGCAGACGAGCTACAGCAGCAGAAGATCACACCAAGTGTCACTCCTTTCAGGTAAGAGCAGGAAACTGAGGCTACAATTCGCAAAACGGAACAGAAAATTAGAGAAATTTTGCCTGGTCTGAAGAGACACAGTTTCTACTCTGACATTCAGACGGTAGAGTCAGAATTTGGTGTAAACAACATGAAAGCATGGATCCATCCTGCCTCGTATCAACGGTTCAGGCTGGTGATGGTAGTTCTTGGCACCCTTTATTGTATAAAAGCCACAGCCTACCTGTGTATTGTTGCTAACCATGTATGACCACAGTGGACCACCTTCTGATGCTACTTCCAGCAGGATAATGCACCGTGTCACACAGCTCACATCATCTCAAACTGGTTTCTTGAACATGACAGTGAGTTCACTGCACTCCAACGACTTCCACAGTCACCAGATCTCACTCCAGTAGAACCTTTGGTATGTGGCGGAATGGGAGATTGGCATCGTGGATGTTTAGCAACTGCGTCATGCTATCATGTCAACATGGACCAAAACTGTGAATAAACACCTTGTCTAAACCATGAAGAATTAAGGCAGTTCTAAAGGTAAAAGAGGGTCAACCCAGTACTAGGAAGGAGTTCCTAACAAACAGGCTCATGCGTCTATGTTGAAATATCGTGAGAAAGCAATAACAGAATGAAACCCTATTTGTCACGCGTGGCCATTAGTCCCAGCAGCTTTCATTATTACTACTGTAACTCCCAGAGCTGCGTCTATGACTGTGAAATGCAGCTGTGGTTTTCCTTAACGCTCAGTCTGAGCTGTGGCTGTTGTTACTTTGATGGACCCCCGCTGCTGAGTTATGACTATAGCGACCCTTAATACTCTCATTACCAACCACCTTCAACTTTCAACACGGCTCTACTGTTTTTAAATAACACCCGCTGGGTTTGAACTGCAGGTCTCAGGAAAAAATAATGGCTTTGAGACTTAACGGACGTAAATACAATAATGCTACACTGCGATATGTAGAGAGCATCATGCCACCGTGGACCTACATCCATTTTCATGGTCATTAAGTGTCTATTCAGGCTCCTACGCTGCTCACTCTGCTCAGTTCATTTACTTGATTAGAAGGATGACAGCGCGAGTCTAAAGAGATGGATGAGAGCTTGAGATTTTGCAATCCAGCTTGTAGGTGGTTAAATCTCACCACTGTAGTACATTTAATGGATGCAGACAGAAAAGCTTCCTCTCTCTTCATGTGCGCTTCTTTCTTTCTTCTTTGTTATTCTCATCTTCCTTCCCATCGTTTCTCCCCTCCGCTCAGCTCGCTACACCTATCTGTTTGAGTTATCAGCCGGGCTGCTAATGACTGCCAGGCTGTCTGCTGTGATAATGGGCTAACAATATGAGATAATGAGCTAACAGTGAGCTGTTACACAACTCGGCTGTTAATGTCTGGAACATACTTGGCTGAGTGCGGTGCGGTGTATCGACGTACGCGCAACAGGAAAAGGAAAAAGGTAAACAGGAGTTAAATTGATATTAACGGCTCAGACTCGGCACAGAGGCTCTCAGACAACATCGCAAAAATCATTTACTTATTTCCTCGGTGGAACTAGAATTCCTGCGTTACTGGTGTACGTCTCTGTCAGGTTGCAGTTTACAGATCCGTCCAGACTCATAGTACACATGTAGTGGAGACTGTCAAGTGTTGAAGTTAATTTAAAGAAACCAAAACTGGATGGATGTTTGTGCCAAATCTGAAGAGATTCCCTTTACATTCCCCGAGGTATTTACAAGAATGGGACGGAAGTTCAACCCTAATACCTCCACCCTCCATACCTTCTTTCTTACGTGAAATAACTGACAATTACCACACATCACCCACAGAACTCTGCACATTCTCAGAACACAACGACGTGTGTGAACATGCAGAGGAGAGTGTGAAGTGTCAATCAGTCAAGATGTCACGGAGGTGAGCTAAATCAGGAGTGGGTGTCTGAGCGTTTGTTCCCTGTTAATGTCATATTTTCATTCTACAGTTCATAAAGAACGGTGCAGCCCTTTGATAAATTAGGAACTCCTGTAATGGGTCTAATTCTAAAAGCTGTGGAAATCCAAATAAACGTCACAGTTCTGTTGGAGCATTTCAGTTTTTTGCAGAGTCTTGATCTTGAGTTAACACCTGGGCGTACAGACATTATGTTAATGTACAGTGGAGGTGCTTTGTGCTCATTGTTTACCACTGATGACTTCATGAAGCCGCTGCACGTATCTGCACCGTGGTACTTCTAACAAAGCTATATTTACCATGTTTTTGGCGATATATTTTTACTCCACATCTCATCTACAGCAGCAAAAGATCTGTGATGTTCTGATGTTAATAAAAATACAACTTTTCAAACTTTTTTTTTGCAAAAAGGAACTAAATTTCCTGCAGTTAGCTATGCTGCTCCATTTCATCCAGACCAAAATAGTCAAACAATGCCATATAATGAGGCCAAGACGAAGAAATAACATTGTTAACGTGACAGGTGCCTTATTATGACTCTCATTAATGTCAGTTTTGCATATATTCGATCATTAGACTGAGGCAGATCCTCCTTATAATGACCAGTGAACAGAAGCCACACCGACACAAAGAACAGGTTTCGAAGCATGACAATAATAAGATAAGAATGGATCAGTTAAGATAATCCCACGGATCATTCTCAGGCGACTAATTTGCACATTTCTACACACTGGAAACATTTCTATTACTTTTAATGACTTATAATCCCCTGTATTTGCTACACTTGCTGCTTATTTGTCTTGTGACACTTACTGTCTGCTGACTTGGAAGGCTTGCTTTTGTATTTCTGCGGTAGTGTTTACGGTTATGCACTAAAACACTGAGGTTAATTCCTCATATTTGAAGACCTGCTTGGCAATAAAACTGATTCTAATTCAGAAATATGCATATAGGGACAGTGCAGAATGTAGAGACAGGGAGAGAAATACACTGCCGACTTCATTTAATGTTGTCTTCATTGAAAAAATGCTTTTCTTTCACAAATAAAGACATTTCTAAGTGACCCTAAACTTTTGAACAGTAGTTTATGTTCAACAAACAAACTACCCTGAGTTATAAATTGTCTTTGTCACTGCAGTCAAAGATACTTATGTCCGGATATGTTCAGATAAATGAGTTAACAAGCAAATTTATTAAGTAACCTCACTTTGAATTTAGTTTTATATCAACTAATGCAGAAATTTGTGCTTAAATTGGCCACAGTTTTGGACATTGTTTTGTTTTTCTATCATTTTGGACAAATTTTAAATCATTTTGGACATTTTTCATCTCATTTTAAACTATTTTTAGAGAAAGGTTTGTCATTTTGCACAATTTTTGAGTTACTGTGTCCATTTTTTGTCATTTTGAATGAGTCTAAAAACTGATGTTTTGGCTCAACACAAAAAAAATTATCAATTATTTTGAGTTATGACAACTTTTAATGAAAATACACAAAACTCCCACTTTTATCCATGTGCTAACATAACTGCACAAAGGTTTTTCTAATCATCAATGAGCCTTTCAACACCATTAGCTAACACAATGTAGCATTAGAACACAGGAGTGATGGTTGCTGGAAATGTTCCTCTGTACCCCTATGGAGATATTCCATTAACCCTCTTGTCTTCATTTACAGGCACCAAAAAATATTGTTTCCTTGTCTGAAAAAAAATCCCAAAATTCAGCAAAAAATATTCCCCAAATTTCTGAAAATTTACAAAACATTCAGGAAGAAAACTCCAATAATTCTTTAACAGCTTCCCTTAAAAATTTTATTTAAAAAAAATCCCCCAAATTTGGCAAGAAATTCTCAAAAAAATGAGTAAAAATCTTCCAAAGAAATTCTGAAAGTATCTAAAGTGATTCCATATATTTCAGTAAAACTTCTAATATTTTCTTTAAAATCAACCATTTTTTAATGCCTGTGTTTTGTTGAAACTGGCTTCACTTCCGCGCTGTTTGGAGTCTCACAGAAAAATATTCATAGACCTTCACTAAATCTCTTCATTTTTCTTCTTGTCTTACTGAAAATGGGATATGTCAATCCTCCCCTTTGCCATCAATGTGCATTCTGTGTTTGATTTCTTGTTAAAGTTGTGAAAAAAAGTGTTATAATGATAAAAACATAAATTCAAATCTGGGATTCATCCTTTGTTTTATCTTCTTTGTGGGTAGCACATACATCCGATTAACATATCAGTAAACTATTTTGGTTATATGCAGGCGATAGAATGAAATAATTAAAGCACTGCATGTATATTGCAGCGATACAAACAGTAATATTTTGAATCTCACTGATGAGGCGGATATGCTTATCAGATTACATCTGGCTCATTAGCTGTTTTGCGTATTATCTCCATTCTGTCAGCCGTGTTGCTCACCCATATAATCAACTGAGGCAGAGATACCGTGAAGCATAACACGATGAAAAATACGTTTCTGAACCAAGAAGTGGGGGAATTGCTATGCAAGCGGTAGCCCACAACATCAACTGCAAACAGAAGGAGAATGCGCACCAGGAGAATCAGAGCGGAGGCCAATCCATGCAGAATATCAATGCTTTGATACGGTGCTTTACTGAAAATCTGTACCATATGAAAATCTCTGTGGATCTGAAGCCTGTGCATAATCCGCAACTGTTCCTGTGCACGGTTACAAACGTGAGTGCTGCGAATACAAAGGTGCTTCGCTGGACTGAACACAAGACTGTCTTATTTCTGAGAGGAGTGAGCTGACAGGAGCGCAGCGTTTGATTGGCAGCTGTACAAAGGAGACAAAGCAAGTTAAAGCCCACCAGGAGGGAGGCGACGCTACATGTACCTGTCTGTATGTGTATTTATACTTTATCCATATGTGTTTTCACGCACAGACAGCAGCTGAAGACAGCGAAATGTTGAATCATAGCAAGTGGAAATCGGTACAGAGCACACATATGTATCTCTGCCTCCTCTGCTGTCTAACACGATGATTTGTCAAATGGCAAATTCCAAACATCTATCAGTCAAACTCCTTTTAGTTCAGGTGAGCCAAAGACAGCCCAAGTGGGCCAGACCAGTAAAATCACAGCATAGTAATAAAATAAATAACCACAACTCCAACTGACCAGAGGTTTCCTTATAAAAAACGGCACATATATCTGACACCCCTGCCCTGTATGAATACTCCATCATAAATCTTGTCATTTGGTTATTTGCTATCGATTCAAACATCAAGAAGGCAGATCTAATACGAAGAAGTAAAGAGTAGGAAAAGTAGAAAGTATACCTTTGTTGAGGTCAATGATCTCTCTCATCCCTGAAGCATTTTGAAACATTTCTAAATAAAAACCAACATTTCAGGTCCTTGCTCCCTCCAAGCTCAAGTGAAATGACACTGTAGGAAAAAAAACCCCCAAAAAACCCCAACAATCTGCCAGCAGCGCTGCGCTGAGCTCACCGGGGTCTGAGTCGTATCTGGTGCTGTCATAAAGTTTAATGTTATTTACAATGTACCAATAAATCATCTCTCCTTCACTACCTGTGCTGCGACACCAGACTTTAACAAGTAGTAACAGCTTGAAGGGCTGCTCTGAAACGTTTGCAGCTCGCTTCTCGCAGAGAAAGGCAGCTTTGATCAGGTTGGATTCAATGTGCTTCTAAACATCAATAGAAATCTCCTAAACTTCCTCCAGAGTTGCTCCAAGAAAAACATTTAAGCTATAAAAACTTTTAAAGTACTGCTGCAGTGTTGTCCACTGCTGTGGGTCTGCATGCTCTCTGTTCCAAACTATCCTCTCTTTTAAAGCTCTGATGTGAAAAACTCACCAGCAAGTTAAAAATCTACGATAATCACACCATTTATCAGTCAGAAACTGTGAAAACAGAAAGAATGGATGTTAAATGTTCTCATAGCCTCTGAAGCGCCGTTTTATTCAGAAAATGTATTAAATATAAGCTTACAACTGGGATATTTTAATAAATAATTTTATTCTACATGTCCAAGTGAAAAAAAAAATCCAAGATTCTGTTAAAAAAAATAATTAAAAACTCAATAACTTGTGAACCCATCAGTACTGGAGCACCGGCTGGTAAAATGAGGTTTCAGCTGCGCTGGGATGAACTGCAGGCTGTGTTTAGTCTGACTATATATGGACACACATTAAAATGTGAGTAGTAAAATATCAATAGTGTGTAAAGTCACCAGCTGGAGAAATGTTGAAAATGATTTCAGACTTTTTCAATTATTCTAAAACACTTAATGGAAGGAATCCAGCTTTAGTTTCGCCTTTTTATGGTTTTGTAGCATTAAAATAACATTCTTTTGGGTTCTCTCAGCTTCTAGTCGTGGCTGCTCTGTTTCCATACAGGTGCAGGACTTTATACTGCAGTAAAAAAAACACAATACAGGTGCAAAAAACCTCTTACAGTTAAGTGGTTGACAAAAACTTTCCCCACTTTTGTTGGAGCTTCTTACTGTTAATGCAACATGATATGACTAGAAAATGAGTACAGTTTTGCAGTAGTTTTCAATGACAGCTAAAGTTCCCACAGTTTGAAATGTACATGCATTTGGATGTCAATAAAGGTTGAGGAGTTTCTGTGGCATTAACTGCATTGTGTTTCTGCAGTGACTCAGGGTCACCATTTGAATCCACTGTAATTAAGAAATCAATTCAAGATGAACAAGAGTTCAACTGATATGAGACTAATTTTCATTGGACTATTCTTTTAATTACTGCAGTGCTGCATGACTAAACCATTCAATGTTCTGTTTGTGGGTGTAATGAGAGTATATAAAATCTTTTCATGAACTTTCTGCACCTTGCTGCAATACCAAGGGAACACTTTATTGTAAAAATTTAATGAGGAGTCCTGAGGAATCTGTGTACATCTTCTGAGCGGACAGACTTGTTTGTTGTTTGTTGAAGGCCTCTCTCTAATCAGAATACCTCTTTCACGAAATGCCCTTCTTCCGAGCCAAAATTGATCTGGACAGCAGAAGATTCGTAGCTGGAAGAGGAGATCTCTCATATATCAAAGGATGTACAGATGGAGGGAAATGTTGGATTTTTGCCGACTTATTGCGGACGCATCGCAGTGATACTGGACTGGATCTGGAAAGAGCTGCAGCAGACTTTATGTACTAATCTCATTAAAAACAATTCATTATGCTGAAACATAAATAAGTCTTAGTCTTAGAAGTGGCACCATATGTTTAAAATGAAGGATGGCGCTCACGTTTTGGCAACACAGACTGAAAACTGGACCAAAATAATGCTTATAATAATCACTATACGCTTTCCGTGGATACATATCTCCTTATTATCATATGTAGTAGCAGTAGCAAATAATGTAAAGTACTACACCTATTGATGTTCACTGTCTGAACCTTAACTAGTTTCTTGGTGTTTTTTGATCCTGCAATCTGAACTTCTGCACCTCCATGGAAACAGCACACCCAGGACTAGAAGTAGACGGGACTCCAGTATATCAGTAAGAAAATACGTAAATAAATCATAAGAAAACGAATGTTAAATGTATTTATTTATCGTCACAACTTTGGAAATGCTGGAATCAATGTGGGCTGCACACTGGCTTGGTGGTTAGCACTTTGCTAACCACAAGAAGATCCCCCTGTAAACAAGTCCATTTTAGTGAATTTCTACACGAAACATTTAGAATTAAATAATTTAGAAGTACGAGTATATAGTAACCTTTAATGTTTATGTTACTAACCTGTCTGTCCTGCTGCACACTTGAATTACCCTCAGGACGAATAAAGTACCTACCTAACGACCTACCTATCTATCTAACCAGTATGATTTGGGTGCTCTTGCAGCTCCACAGGTTGAGTGGGCGACACACAACAAAGGGCTATAGTCCCAACTCTCTTCATTTCCTGTCTCTGTCTTCACTGTGCACTGTAATAAAGGCCAAAAAAACAACTAAAAAAAAAGAGAAATATTAGATTTGGTGAAGTTTTCTGACAGAAACGCATGCTGGTCTCTTGGAACTTTGAAAATACAGTTCCGTCTGTTGGATTTCTGCAATTACTTGCAGGATAAGAAGCCCTTCAAACCTTCAAACAGGACTGATGTGTTCGTTCCAGCACTACAGTGGCATCAACACAGGCAGCCTCAGATTCGGCTGTTTCCTACCTCCAGGACAGATGTCTTTTATTCCATTTGTTCTGCGGAGTCAGGCTCCGTTTCCTTCGCCCCGTCGTCCCCTCCGCCTCAGACACATCTGGCAGAGAACATCTGGGTGTTTTCATTAGACCCAGGGTGGCTTGGTCTGAAGGAGAGAGGAGAGTTTGATTATGTCAGAGCGCTGCTGATTCTACTCTATGGAAATTTCGGAGCCTATAATTGCTGCTTTTCGTGATTGGATTGCTTTATATCATCAGTGCTTCGGTGGATTTTACCGACAATTAGCAACAGTAACAGCTCTCTCACACACGACTGGCCACATACCTAAAATCCCGGTCTCCTTCAGCCCTCCGAACTTCTGCATGGCTTTGATGGCCTTGGTGAGGGCCTCCTTGGTCTGAAGCTGGCCGGTCACCGGGTCAGGAGGAGGGAGGTAGCCGAACTTACTCAGCCAGTCCTGGAGAGGAAACAGTAGACAGAGTTCATTCCAGGCATTTGGAGGACTCCAAGAATGCTGCTGAGAAGTTTGGACACCTGTTCATGTTTACTGTCTGTGGATACTGTGTCTCTCTGCACACATATACATCCCAAACTGATGTTTCCCAAGGTAGAGCATGTAAGGAGTTATTTTAGTCCGTGCAGCTGTAGGTGTTCTACTAGATCTGTGTAAACACTGGCTAAAAATAGAGACGTGGTGATTGTAGTAGTCTTTCTCAGCCACTAGCATCATTCACATTCTCATTTATGCTGTGAAAAGGTTTGTTTCATAACCAGATCTTGACAAATATAAACTCAACACCATGACTATGATGATATAGAGCAGGGGTGTCTAACATAAGGCCCGTGGGCCAAAAGCAGTCCTCCAGAGGGTCCAATCCGGCCCTCAAAGTGTAAAAATTCTAGAGAAGACATTAACTGCAGATTGTAAATTAGTAAACCTATAAATTTAAAATAATTTCTAGACCATGACAAGTTGTTTTGATCATAAAATAAAATACTAGATTGTTCATTGTTCTTTTGTCATTTTGTGTCTCATTTTTGTAATATTTTGTCTTTGTTTTTTTTGTCAGAAATTTGTCATCTGTCTCATGTTTTTGTCGTATTGTTTCTCATTGTTTTTTGTCGTTTTGTGTTTCCTTTTTGTTTCACTTGTTTTTTTGTCATTCTGTGTTTGACTATTTGCTGTTCTGAGCATCATTTTTGTCATTTTGTGGGGTTTTTTTGTCTTGCTTGTATTGTTTGTATATTTTTTGTCATGTTGTTTCTCAATATAATCATTTTTTTTGTCTCGTTTTTGTCATTTGTCCATTTTTTTGTTCCTTTCTAACTTTTTTGTCAATTTTTTTCTCTCTTTTGTTTTGTTTTGCGTTGTTTGTCTCATTATTTGTCATTTTGTGTCTCATTTTTGAAATTTTTTTTGGTTTTGTTGTTGTTTTTCTCCTTTTTGTAATTTTGATCTTAAAGTAAAATACTATACTGTTCAGTTCCAGATAGCTGTGACTAAATATTGTGTTCCTTTGTAGACACTCTTTCATCTGGAAGCTGTAAATGATAAACTGAGGCTGAATGTTGTTGAAATTGAATTTATTTTTCTTCAGAGATTTCAGGTTGTTCATGATGTTTTGTTATAAAAAAAAAAACTTAAATGTGAACAAAATTGCACTAAAACAAAGGAAAAAAATCGAGTTGTGGTTATTTATAAGTTATTATGCTGTGGTTTTACTGGTCCGACCCACTGGAGATCAAACTGGGCTGAATGTGGAACCTGAACTAAAATGAGTTTGACTCCCCTGATGTAGATTATTGGTGTGTATTGAAGTTTTCTGATTGCACTGATTGGCTTTGGAACATAAGATCTGACTAATTTAAGCATCTGAGCAACAACTTGCAAGCTGCTCTTTCCCCTTTACCTTTTCAAACTTAAGGTCTTTCTTTGTCTTGTTTCTTTTTTTTTCTTCCCTTCATTTGTTTCAGTTCCACTAAACCCTCCTCCATCCTCATGATCTGACAGGCAATAAGAGATGGCAGGTTTTAAATAGGTTTTTGATCAGCTCTCATCAGAGGTGAGTGACACAGATCGATACCCAGGCGTCCCGTCTGCACTGACAACACTGGGAAAATCCCATTAACTGAGTGACTTAGCTTTAGTGAAGCACTCTGCTGTTTGATTATTTGCCTCCTCATCCTTGGCTTTGCCTTCTGTTCTGAGGGTTTGAGGGGGGAAATAAAGTTTACAGAGGGAATTAAACTGACCCTGTGCAATACCACAGAGGATGACAAACAGCAACAATATCCTGAAAAAAGTTCCAAACTGCAATGTCGAAGGTAAGTGGAAGAGGTCAAAGAATTTCAAAGAGTTAAATTGATTCCATGACAACATAAGTGATGACAAGATTCTCCTTCTTAAACCTCCAGAAAGCAACTACAGATGGCTGTGTGCAAGAGGCTTATTATGATATATGGTTCCTTTTATCATGTACTGAGGCAGCATAAGCACTTTCAGCTAATGCCTTAAAGTAACATATGATCACAATCGAAATCATGCAGCGGCTGCAGTAAATATGACGAGGCAAAGGAGGAATAGAGCCACAAAGAGCGTAGCGACCACTCATTTTTGGACGGATGGGTTGGAAAAACAGGCTTCACCATGTCAGGACATGTTTTCTATCTGTTTCAGACAGAAAGTCAGGGTTGTTTCTTTTAACCATGACTATACTATAACCTTCACTGCGTGTTTATTAGTCCAGATGAAAAAGGAACTCTGGCCTCTTAACCCAAAACACAATTTCTCCATAAGTTGTTTAGCATTTAAAACAAATCAGTTCTTAACAATTTAACTCTGATTTTGAGCTTTGTATCTTTGCGTACGTGTCTGTTTGCAACATTACTCAAAAATGGACTAACGGATCTGGATGAAATTTTCAGGGAAGGTCAGAAATGACACATGGACCAAGTGATTAGATTTTGGCAGTGATGCTGCTTATAGTCCGGATCCATTTGTAAAAGATTTCCGTATCACTGTGAGAATTTTCTGAGCAAGTTCTGGACAAATTTAAGCAATGTCTAGCCATTTTGCACATATTTTCGGTCATTTTTGGCAAACTTTGACAACATTTAGAGAGCACACTTATTTTATGAGGTCAACTTGTCTGTCCAAAACCATACAAGGAAAAACTGATTAAATCATGGGGGTGTTCCTGAATCCCATCAATTCTGCCACATATTCAGGTCATGCGATTCAGTATCCGTACATAACGTATACACGCAACAACACATGCTTGTGCTCAACGTAAGGTCATTTTTTATTAAAGATTTCATCCGTCAGAAATCATACGACGACTGAGCAGCCTTGGCGGAGCACTATGTTCTCTGAGTGCTTTTCTTGTTGGTTATGCCGCAATTTTCTGAGACATTTTCAACACTGTCTTTCATTTAGCATAATTAGCAGTAAAATTGTACAGCTAATGAAGCGCTTTCCAGGTTAGCTAATCTTATTTGGAAAGACAATCAAAAGCAAATGGTAATGGCCTTTATTTAAACAATTTGTCTGTTGGATGCAATTAATGTGTCCCAAATACATACTACATATTAACTGTCAGTACTGCTGAAGTATTTGGTGCATTTTGCAGTAAAATTAAGCATATTTAAAGTGAAAATATGCACAAAGAAAATAGGGGCGCGAGGCACAGCTGGAAAAAAATTTAATGAATTGTGGCAGATGGCGAGACGCCTCCAGAAACAAAAAGTTGGACAACTAAACAAACAAACAAACAACAAAGCGACTCCCAGCATGCACTTCAGGACTACTCTTTAAATCGTTTTAATGTGGTATTTTTGTACAATGTCTTTGGCCTTTTCTGATATTTTTCCTGCAGCGTAGTGATTCATGAAAACGGTCAAGTGTATTTTCCAAACCAATATGCTTTTGTTAATGACTGAGTGTGTGTGTGTGTGTGTGTGTGTGTGTGTGTGTGTGTGTGTGTGTGTGTGTGTGTGTGTGTGTGTGTGTGTGTGTGTGTGTGTGTGTTTAAGCATTTGAAGCATTGAACAAAACATGTTTTCCTTGTCAGTGTTCATAAAAGATCTTTGACTCTGAAATCCTCCAGTGAGTTCAGTACCTGACAGTAACTGATTGGAAAATTGCTAAATTGTACGCAGGGATACCTCTGTGCGTCGGTGACACCGGGTGTACGTTTAAAAAGCAGCACACAAGTTGTCCGAGTTCAAACGGAGCATCAAAGATAACCGGATAAGCAGAACAATTACACATACGGGAAAAAGAGCAACGTTTCGCTTTCATCGAAGACAGACAGTAACAGCTCAAAAACAGAATTACAACAGCACAAACACAGAAGGAAGACAGAGGAGTTTAAATAATGTGAAATGCATCTCAAATTTAATATGCCAGGAAATAATGATGAATCTTTGTCAGTAAAATAAAGATAAGAGAGACAAACGAGTGCGGTGAAAACACTGAATCTGACATGTACAGAAAAATCAGCCTCTCTGAATCTCTGATTAACTCTAAGAGCACAGACAGACGACTGTCTCTTCTTTAATCTCTAATTAAGTTACACGGCTAAGCGCAGACACAAACACACACATAATGTCTAACACATTGTAACACTGCATCCCAAATGAGAAATCTTCTTTTAAAGCCTTTGATGCTACGGTTGTAACTTGTCTGCCTCAACAACTGCAGCGATGTTTTGATTGTTGTGCGCTGCATAAAACGTGGGCTCTTACTTTTCTTATCCCACAACTGCGACCAAAGAATCCCAGCTGCTCCAACAGACAGGTAAAGTTTGTGATTATTACTCTATCATTATAGTAATTTATTCAGGAAAATGAGAATATGTGGAAGAAAGACAGTAAAAGCTGCCATAAACAATATGAGACTTTGAGGTGATCCAAAGATTTCTTTTAGATTTAATGCATTTGTTACCTAAAGTCACGCTTGTTATTATACTGCCAGTCTAGCTGATTGTGTGGTTGTGGATAAAGGTTTTAAAGTAAACAAATTAGTGGAGCGACATCTCTAGTTTCCACAAAACTTTTTCTAAATTAATATCAGTTTGCACGTCAAATCTGTGACTGAATAAAGCAGCATCTCAGCACACAGTAACAATAGAGCGGCCTTTAAACCACATTCTGCCAGTGAAAGGAAGCTCAGTCTCTGGCTGGGATTTGCCAATGATCTGCAAGCTTGGATAATAAATCAAAATGAGTCAAAAAGCAGTGGTCCTGAAACAGACAATTACAAATTATTGCAGTGCTGCACCACTTAAGGAAAGTTCTCTGGCATCCATTCTTCATGAAACCATTGAAGGCTTTAAAGGAAGATTTGTTTTAGCAGCGTGGCATTAATTAAACAAATGTATAAAACGAATAAAGAGATGGACTGCGATTAACATGAGTGAACATCACAATTAAGTTTGGGTTTAATGAGGTCTCAGTCACAACTTTACATCCTCTCCACGTCTGAATTTTCCAGAACGATCAGATAATTCACGGTGTTGCTTTATAATCAGGTCACATCCCATTGTTTGTGTAATCCTTCTTTGAATGCACAGGAATAAAAGACAGACACACACTTGGCTGCGTGGAAACAAGCTGCTTTTCAGTGACACAGAAATGTCACCGCTGTCTGTATGATGGGATGGTGGGGCTTCGAGGAAGGATAGTAACACACTTAAGTGATGGGACAGCCGTTTTCAGCACTAAGTGAAAGTAACCCCACAAAGTCCCACATTCAAAAACAAACCGGCAAACTGCATCTCATCCTGCACTGAAGTCCCACCGCTGTCTGAGCTGAAGTTCAACAGCACTAAAGCTGGTATTCAGGGACTTCAGCAGGGCAAATGCATGTTGAAGTGGGGTCCTGACCTCATGTCCCAACTCAGATCCAGGGGGTCCGTTTCATTTAGCCTATCTGCTGCTCAAATGACCCCGTTCAGTCCGAGCATGTTGTCATTCACTTGTGTGTTCAAAACTTTCCAAAGAAAAACTAAGGAAGAAAACTTTATCTGAAGAGTAAACACTGTTACTATGTATGAGCAGGAATTCAGATCCAGTACTTCCAGTATATGTTCACTGTGTGTTTGCCAAAGGGTTACAAAAACATCGTCTAATTTTTAGGACCATTGCATGTTAATACTTCACCTCTCTCTGGCTGCACAGTTGTGCATTTCTAATCTACAGGAACTGGCCTTTCCAGCCTCCTCCATGTCTACTGTCCACTTGTTTGCTCATCTTTTATTCCTCTCCTCACCCTGATCAATCGAGGCAGATGGCCGCCCTCCCTGAAGCTGGTTCTGCTGGAGGCTTCTTTATGCTGAAAGGAAGTTTGTTTTCTTCCTACTGTTGTTAAATCCTTGCTCAGATATTCTTAGGTCTTGACCTTACGATGTGAAGCGGCCTGAAATGACCTCTCTTGTGATTTGGTGCTGATCAAATACAACAGAATTGAACTGTGTTACAGAGAATAACTCTGAAGGAGAACACAGAGATCTAATATAAAATCTGCCTTATTTTGTTTACCTCTGCTGCTGAGTGATATAATGCAGCAGTTTCATGTCCTCATTTGGCTTCATCATTTCAGTAACCAGCAGCTGCACAACATGTAGGCGCAGTCCCAATTGGGATTCAGCCATAATCAATCTAAACAACACTTCATCACTGTCAATAAGCTGACATTTATCAGTCCCTGTGTACTTCATGGGAGCCACGGCGGCACTGATGCTCTGCACAGTGGTACAATTAGCCAGCCTCCTGATCCGAGCTCGTTTAATGTACCTCCTACTGCAGGAGCTGTCAACGTTCCTCAGCATGTTAGCCACACTGATCCCACTCTCTGTCTCACGGTGTCCTTTCTAACAAATCTGCACGTCTATAATATGCTTACTTTTTCAATGTTATGGATGCTATGAGTCCATTGGCTGGATTAGATGATGATACATGGTGTTGGACAATAGAAACCTCTCAGCTGTCAGCGGTTTCCCTGTTTGTGCTGAGGTAGCTGCTGCCTCTTTGGCTGTAAATAGCCGTGTTGGAAATCAGCGAGCAGGAGACTGTTTCACATAATTTGTAAAGTGGAGTCATTTTCTCTTCCATTAATTTAGAAAAGTTCCACTAATTAAAACAAACACAATGCTCGTGACCCTTTCATGGGCATGTGAGAGGCCTGCAGGGCTCCGAAATTTATCTGCAATTTGCAAGCTACAACTATTTGTGAAAAGTGTCACCACTCGTGATCAATGCAGCGCGCTTTTGAGAAACAAGCCACAGGTCTTTTTGGATTGGATTGGATTTTGGATTCACAGGATTTGTGCATTAATGTGATAAAGTGCTTTGATCTTGGGTATTTAATTCACTAGATTAGCCAAAAAGAAACATGTTAGTCATTTTTTAACTGTTTCTTAATCGACTGTCTAGGAAATATGCTGCATCACGCTTCCAGTTGTCTCAAACTCAAATCACTTTGGGCAAAAAGAATCCTAAAACCAATGCTAGGAAGTCAGACAGTTCTTTTCAGCACATTTCAATTTGCCCTGTGCGGTGTCCTTGTGAGAACTCTTCCATGGCTGTCACGGAAAACTGAATTTCTTGGCATATTAGTGCCACCTTTAGATCAGTGGGGGAAAAAATGAATGGACTGGAAGGAAACCGCTGTGCACATGCAAAACAACACAAAAATAGAGACCCACTTGTGAAAACACTGCTACAAAGAGCTAGTAGTGGTAGAAAACTACAATACTTCCTTTAATAAAATATAATTGGAGCTCAAGAAAAGCTGGAAAAATGTCTATTTGTACATGTAAATACACACAGAAAAATTGAAATACGTAACAAAATAGAACTTTAGCTTTGCAGCTCTTGCTATGAAGTTAAAGACTGAGAAAAAAAATGTGGGTTAAAAAATATCAACAATACATCCGTAACATGTGGGTCTGCCTTATGCCAAATCTGGCCCTCAAGTTAGTAGCTTGAGACTAGGGATGTCCAATAATGTCCAATTTTTATACCGATAATATCAGTGGAGTAGAATAGAATAGAATAGAAGGGAATGATGACAATAAAGCTATTCTCTTCTCTTCTCTTCTATTCTATTCTATTCTATTCTACAATATTGGCACACCGATATTATCGGCCCGATATTGACAGAAAAATGCAGTATCGGTCAATATCATTATCTATTTTTTTTTGTCTATAATGAAAACCAATAAGATTGCATTGAGAATGCATCCAATGGGGCATCACAATAAAACTAGGCATGATGTGTTAATTCCACAACAGAAGATATGTGATGTTACCTGAAATTAGTTAAACAGCCCACATATATCTGTATCGGTTGATATCAGAATCGCAAATTGAGATTTGGACAATATCGCCATATTGGTTGTTGGCAAAAAAGCCAATATGGGACATCCCTATTTGAAACCCATGCTGGGTATATTGTAATACAAAAATGACGTATATTGTGATAGATTATTCTGTTCCTGTTCCTGGACGTTCTACCCACTGATCTGTAAAACTAAATTATCTTGCCATAATGCATGGACATAAGCAAATACTTACATAAATCCACACAACCGAAGCTGCAAGTGCTGGTCTAAGTAGTATATTTAGGACAGTTGATTACATATATTTACTACAGAGTACACTTCACATTTTAGTGCTAACTCATGCATTCTCATTACACAACCACACATTGAAGTCGTTTGTTTATATCGCCATTGAAACAGTAATTAATCTGGGACACGACACCCACGGCGCACCATTATCCTGCCTTTCACTAATGCAAACACACTTGAGGGATGGAGTGGGTATTATGCAGTTTGACATACACCAAATCTGAGCTACAGTTTCTGCGTGTGGAGGATAATTTATCTCCGTAATCCCCAACTCTGGTACCTGTAATCTTTTAATACAGTGAAATCTGGAGCTACAAAATAAATAATTCAAAAACACATAAACAAACAGAAAGAGATTTAGGGTCTATAAACAGTCCTTATAAAACATGTAGTTGTAAAATCAGGAATCTTTCCTCATCTCATTTATAATACAGTGTGGTATTGATGGGACATTATAATATGTATAGTATTTATGTACAGAGCTTGTTGAACACACAAAACCGGACACACAAAATGACCCCGGCTCACCACAATTAAACAGAGCAAACAAAGTGAGACAACTGCTCATCGTCTTTCTGCAATCGAGCTGCTTGTTCAAGCAAAGAGAACGACGGTGTACAAGCCGAAAACGCTGCTTCATGTGTGTGAGACGTTGATTAATGCGGGCGCAGAAGTGAAGCGTTGCTGAATTGCTGATGCATCAGTTATTAATGTAGTGTCTGAAACAGGAGGGGGCTGAGATAAGAATGAAAAGCAATATGTGAGGTAGAGAGCCTTTGTAGAAAGACAGGAGGGAACACGTGAGTGGTTCTGACAGCAGAGATGTTTATCTTTCAGGTCACATGCCACTTGGCTTTCATGTGTTTTGTAAGTGAAAAGATGGTTTTAATGCGTCTCGGGTCGGAGAGTGACGAGAAACTTTCAAAAGCTGGTTCGATTTAAAAAGGTCTTTTACAACCGTTTCTAGATTAAACACACCGAATATAACGATCATGGGAGTTGTTGTTTTCACCACCACTGCAGAAGTAAATCTGTCTGGTGTGATTCAGGCAGAAATCAACTTCATGGATGAGCGAATGAATTTTTAAACACATAAAAACTCATCTCTCTGTATCAAAATTACTCAGTTTTTTCCAACAAAATAATCCCTTCCTGCCTGAAAAGGGTTTAGATGTAACTTCACTGTTGCCTCATTAAGCATGCCCAGATCTATAAATATGCAAATGAGCCACTTCCTGCATCCACTCCACTGCAGCTCAGCACACCAGCTCACCTTCGAGTCGACTCAAACACTGCAGAGCTACACTGTGCAACACAGTGGTAAGGTGTAATACTGGGAGTTATTCAGCCTCACATGTCCAAACTAGAAACTGATTCTGAAGAAAGTACCACCATTGGTTTTCCTTAGCTATGTTATGAAACTCTGGCTGTTTGAATCTGTGTGGTTTTGAGATGTTTTTAGGTTAAAATGCTCAGCTATGGTGGTTGCTGCTTATTTAATTGGTGATGTGTCTTCTAGCGTATATAAAGGATTTGTTTAAAGCTATATTGACATTGCATTTAGTCAAACATAATCCCATTATGTTCACATTAAATAACTGGAATTGCACTTAGCTAAAGTAATTGCTCGTTGCTAAATTGTTAGCATTAAATGAGTCAGCTACACAGTGATGCACAGCTAGGGATGTCCTGAGCCCACGTTACATCAGAATTTGGGCTGACTGCAGGAATTTCTTGTCTGACTTTATATTTTTATTTATTGTCCTATATTAGATGTTCCACTCGTGGTAACTGCTGGCTCGGTGTTCCATTGTCTGACTAGAGAAAAAAATCAAATGTAAACAGGAACAATTACATTGTGGGTTCAGCAGTGAAGGTGATCACAGGGAGCAGGGGGGACTGAGCAGAGGTTTAACAAGCTGAAACTCAGCAAAGTAAACAAGCCGGATGCCCCACTCCGAACCAGATGTTGCCTGTGGTGTGCGGTTTGTTTGTTGGTGGAAAAAGAGGAAGCAGAAGAAGGGATTTCATGTTTGCGTGTGGATGGAGATCTCTACAAAAATGACAGCAAAATAAGGGTTGATGCTCATTCTGGGGCAGCAGTGTTTGTACAGTTATCCAGCTATGTGTGGACTCAGGGCAGCTCTGAGGCTTTTTCTCACTTTCTCCAGCTTCTGCAAACATTCACTCATGTCCCATTTGCTTTAATTGAAGTACTTTGCAACTGCTTAAATGAAAAACAAGTTTGTCTGCTTCAGTGTGGCCTCTGAGCAGGTCAGAGTTCACTGCGGTTCAACTTAGGCCTGCAAATAAAAAACTACTGCATGTTTTGTTGGAAAATAAAGCAGATTTTGTTCTAAAAGTAGTGGTGGGACACGATTTCAAAAATTGATCTAATTAATTAAAGGATTTTTAATTAGTTAATCGAGATTAATCGCATCTTTGCCAAATAGCTATATAGTTTTTCAATTAAAAAAAATGTTGGTTGGGGACTGAATGGATGAATAGACATATACATGAACTTAAACAACAAAAATGTTTGTTTCATTTCTATTTACTGCATTTTTCATCTGTCTACTACATTCACAGATTACTGCAAACTCAAAGTGCAATTATAGCGATTATATTCCACATTTTAAGACTTTATGTAAACTCGAGCACTTTAAATGTCTTGAAAAGTGATCTATTATGGGATGGCTACACCATTAGCTGGTACCAGGACTGTGGTAGCTAATATGTAAACAAGATCGTCAATTTCTAACATCCCATTCATTGTCTATGTGAAACGCACCGTGTTGTCTCCCTGGAGCTCATTTGTCGACTTGATTTCTACTTTATGCAAATTCAGTGTGGGCAGCCGAGGTCCGACGCATTGCAAAATACTTGTTAAATGTCTAAACTAGCCGCCGTTGAACTAAAATGAGGACAGATTTAGCTACTGCACAGGTTATTTCTCACCTCAAATGCTTTCAGGAATACTTTTTGCTCAAGTGTTTGTGTCATAAAACAGGAAGTTTGTTGGTTTGACATTTCTACCTGACTGAAGCTAAAGTTTTGTCATGTGACCAGTGGCCCATTTTTCTGTAATTAATTAACCGAAATTAAGGCGTTAAAGTCCCAGCCCTATCTAAAAGTGAACTCTACCATCATCTACTTCCATCATCTCACCACCAGATTACAAAGTCACATTCCTTCTTGTGGTTGTCTGCTGCGAGGCCGTCAGCAGCCACAAACACACACGATGAGCTCCGTCACTATGGTGGCATCACCACGACAACATCACTCTGAGCGGAATCAGTTTTGCATCAGTGCATGTGACCTCCTCCGTCCCACAATACCTCCCTGTTTAGCCCTGATGAACAGCTGCTGAGTTGTTCCATATTCAGGCCTCACTGACAGGAAATGAGTCGCTGGGAGACATTTAACCCCACAACCTCGCTGACACACGGGGTCACCGAGTAGCACAGTCCATTATAGTGTTTACATTGTTCCTTAATACCTAGAGGATGAGGTCAGGTCTGCCGACGACCTCTTGGACATTTAAAAGGTTATGAAGTTATACGAGAGGAGGAAAAAGGGGTCACTTCACTTCAAAAGGGAGGAAAAGCACTGAAATACCACCATGGGAGTCCATTAATCAATGCCAATTAAGGATAGAGCTTAATCTTGTTTCTTTGGTGCTCCTTTTGTAGCTGATAAAATGTGATGTGAGGGGAAAAACTGCAGAAAATGATACATTTTATGCACCGAGCGTAAGCGTCTCAAAGAAACACAAAAAAGCCGTGGAGCGACTGATGTAACAGGCTTGGCAATTTTCCACAGGCAGCATCAAAAGTTTCATTTTGAGCACTATAATGTGAAGATGTTACCATTTTATGCATATTTTTACCTCTTGGAGGACTTTGAAAGACATCAAAGTGTCTTTACAAATCTCTACATTGCTTCACCTCTTGCAGGGACAGTAAAGAGTTGGTGTGGGGACGGATGGCAGCCTGCAGTCAGAACCGACTGCAGCAGAGAGCAGCTTGGACTTTGAGACCATTTTAGCAGAAAGAAACTGTCACAACCAAACTGCAAAAACAGAAATAACAGCCAAAAACAAGTAGCACGAAACAAAAAACAAAAAAGGCTACATTTAGCCAATGGACAACAGCAAACAATGTAAGTTTTTGTGCTTAATATGTGTCATTATTTGAACGAGTAGTTGTCAAAAGTTACATTACTGATAGTTGAACTCAGTCAATTTAAACAACTGGTATTCTCTGAAAATAGCTCCACATTAAGATTCCAAACTTCACCACTGATGAGGAGAATTTAGTTAAAATCATAATCTGGGAGGGAAAAATCTCCTAATGCAGATAAAGATCAGTCAAAAAAGACCCCAAAAATGATTTTTAATTAAGAAACAGCTTTGACTGCACAGAGATCTTAATCGTTTCGGTTCCGTCTTTGTCAACTGAAAGCCGTATAAGCCTGTAAACACTTATCACACAGATGGAAATGTCTCACATCAAGCAATCCTCTGGTTCTTCTGCTGCTCTCCAATGAGGATATTTCTCTCCGGCGGAATTTAACTGAACATCCGTGAGGTTCGCGGCAGGCACAGAGATGCTATCATTATTCAAAGCAGTTGTAACAGCTCCCCATTTTATATCAGCAGCTTATTCTGAGAGATGGTTTGCTTAAAGTATTACACTGGGATGATGTAGGATCCAAGGAATGAAAGCTTGCTTAAGTGCGTTTGACTGAGAAGCTCCTGACACCGTTCCAAAGGCATATCCTGAGTGTAAACACAATTTACTGAAGAAATGAGGGATTTAGTCACATTTGTGCAAACAGATAAGATCAAAGAGGGGGAATATGGTGAGAGAAAGGGAGGGAAATTGGGGTGACACGCAGCCTGAATGACACGTTTAATCGAACTGAAAATTGAGGCTGGATTGCCAAGCAGTAAAAGAGTGAGAATCAATCCAGGCCATAGGAATCATCCGTCTAGTTTAATGCATCTCCCTCGCCCACCTTTGAGCATGACCTCCCCGTCTCCTTGTCTGCATGTTTGCATGAATGTGTGTGTTCAGGGTTTATGGCTTGTTTAACCCTCCTGTTGTCCTCGTTTACGGGCACCAAAAAATACTGTTTCCTTGTCCGAAAAAAATCCAAAAGAAGAAAATTCCAACAGTTCCTTAAAAGTTTCCCTTAAAAGTTTTATTTTTTAAAAAAATTCAACCAAATTTGGCAAAAAAATTCTTGTAAATATTTTCAAAAAATGAGTAAAAATCTTCCAAAAAATCCTAAAAATATCTAATATTTTCTTTTAGAACATTCACAGAAAAATCTACCAAAATCCAGCAAAATTGTCTGGATTTCATTTTATTATCCCTTATGAATCCCACGAGGGGAAATTCTGATTTTCGCATATTGGGGGAGTCAGAGCAACGGGTCAGCTGCGGTACAGCGCCCCCTGGAGCAGGAAGGGTTAAAGGCCTTGCTCAAGGGCCCAACAGTGGCCACATCGGGGCTTGAACCTCTGACCTTCTGATTAGTAGTCCAGAGACTTAACCGTTGCGCCACCACTGCCCCATAAATATTGGTCTAGCAGAGGATGGTTTCGATCCATCGACCTCTGGGTTATGAGCCCAGCACGCTTCCGCTGCGCCACTCTGCTGTTTTGCTGAATTTTTCAATTTTTTTCACACAAGGAAACAATATTTTTTGGTGCCTGTAAATGACGATAACAGCAGGGTTAAAATCCCACAAGTGTGGATTTGGTCTCAGGTTTTAGGAAGCATTGCTAAAACCTTAGCAAGTCAAAGAAATGATTTGTGTTTAAAGAGCCCATACTATGTGTTTGGAGTTTCCCCTTTCCTTTAGTGTTTCATAGTCTTTTGAGCAAATAAAAGATTTACTTACATAACTTAAAGCCCAGGCCAAAAGAAGTAATTTTGTCCCACAGTAATCACCTCATTTGAAGGTCTGGCTTCACTCCTGTTACTTATCGACATCATCACGTTACACATTTGCCTTAATAACTGCTAGTTTGACCTCAAATAAAGCCTGAGCAGCTTCCTTGCCAATATTTCCTCATATAGCTGCTTCTGCTAGAGCTATATTTCTCAGTCTGTACTCATAGATGTAGGATTAAGGTACATAAACAATGTTATCTTGCTTTTATTGGGCTAACTGACCAATCAGATCAGACTGGGTGTTTTGGAATGAAGGCCTTAAAGAGACATGAGCTAAGACAAAATATTTCAATGTACAACTTGACAAAAATAAAGTATTTTTTTTAACATTAAAGCATGTAAATATATTCTAGTAGAACAAATTCAATATGGGCTCTTTAAGGACAAAGTATGTAGAACTCCATTTCATTAGTGTAACAAAATGAACTTGTGCATTGTTTAATTAAGACAAAGAAAGCCGACAGAGGACTGGCATCTTTCTGACAACCTCATGTATCAAACGCAGGCTTGGTTCAACAGGAAAAACAAAACCCTGAAACTGAATCAATGAGTTGTGCAGTTGTGTGTGCCTGTTTTGGTGACCTCACTCTAAAAAGGGTGAACCAGAAAGCTGACCTCTTGATTCTGCCTCAAAGTTTCACAAAAGTCTGAAATCACATTCTTGCTCGACGGGACTGACCTGCTATCAATTTTACAACAACAAACCCCACATTTCATACATCTTTGTAGTTTCCAAGGCAAATATTTACCATGTTTGCCATTTCTGCTGATTGTAAGTTGATAAGACTCCCTCTATGTTCAGCAAAACCCCTTTCAACTCCTATGTTCTGAAGGCAGCTGAACCTGTCGATTTAATAAGCAAGCCGGTCACTCTATCTGTAAAAGTCACGACCGCAATCTTACAATGTCGAACCAAGTAACAGTTTTGAATAATTTTCAACACAGCACAAGACTGAAGCGCTCAATGAATCCATTGAAGCGATTTAGGAAAGGCTTTCCCCCATTTTACCATCAGTATTGATCCAAATCCATCAGGGAGAGCACCAAAGACACCACTGTCATCCTTTACTCATTCACTTTGCAATCTGAGCAGACTGAAATCTCTATAAAAATCTGATTAACATCAGTAGGGAGGTCCGACATTATCAGCCCGATTTGGCATAAAAATGGAATATCAGTCAATATCGTTATCATTTTTTTTTTGCCTATCATGAAAACCGATAAAATAATGGCTGGATTTCGCCAGCATTTACCGACTCATAGAGGGAGAGTGTGAACTGTTGACTGAGACAATTTTTTTTTAAATGGCATAAATATGGAATTTTTTCCATAACTTAAGTTGAAGTAGTTTTCTTATTTTGCTCAGACAATGTTTCCATCTGAAAGCCTTGTTGCATCTGAAAATGCATCCAATGGGGCATCACAATAAAATCAGGCATGATGTGTTAATTCCACCACAGGAGATATGTGATGTTTAGCCAACATATATCGTTTTTCATATCAATTGATATCGGAATCAGAAATTGAGAGTTGGACAATATCGGCATATCGGTTATTGGCCAAAAAGCCAATATCGGATTTCCCGATTCTCCAGTAATGAATGTATTCCAGACTTTGACAAAAGGAGATGAAGATTAATGGTTTGCTTCTGGTTGTTCTAAGAGTCTTTCCTCTGAGTTTATTACACACTTGCAGCATCAAACAGCAACAGGATCTAAATAAATGTCTCCTAAGATGAGATGTGCACATTCCTTCACTCACATCACACAACACAGCACAGTGGCGACTTCTTTTTTTTTTTTTTTTTTTGTTTAAACTATAAATTATTCCTGGCTATCTTGAACTTTTCTTCTCCTATTTCCTCAGACTAAGCCCTGACCTCTGTATTTCATATTTCCCGTAACAGAGTGTGTTTGAAAGGTTCCTGCCTGTTATTATTTTTGGTTTCGTTGATCCCTCAGTCTGCTGCTGCCTCAGACTTCTGCCGCTGGTTAGACGGTTAGATGGGTTTGGCTGCAGCAGACCTCATGCCTCATGGTTTATTCTTCTTATGCCGCCTTCTGCTTCAGTCAATTACCAAAATTATACGTCATGATTTTTGTGTAATCATTATGCTAATATAAAATTAAAATAAAACTAAGAGAGAATATATCAGTCAAATGGAGATAGTTTGAGTTGTCATTTAGTCACTTTTATGTTTGTTGTAGTAAGTCAGACTAAACAGAATTTAATCAGTATTTATATTTATTATACGTGTTTCATAGCTCCTTTGTATTTTCCCTGCACCTCCCTTTCACTTCCTACTACCAGATACATATTTTCAGTTGTCTTTTTACAAGAAGACGACACAGCTGTAATCAGAATTAATGTCTGCTGCAGAAAGAAAAAAAAACCTGCGTGGGAACAATAAATCCAACTGAGTCCAGATTAAACCACTCACTTCTTCCAAAAATCTAGGTATTATTCTGTAAAAACAAAAAAAACTAAACAATGAGCCTTATGTTACTGAATGGACCTTCATCCACTCAATGACTTTCTTTGTTTTCCTCAAATTATCTGGCCCAGTTGATATATTTAGCACTATTTCTGCATATATTAGATAATTTTCCAGGGAATCGACAAGGGATTTGGCACATAGCGCCACCTCTGCTAAAAAGATATGTGGAGAGGCTCTATAGGAAGTAGGCGTCCAGAAGAATACAGCATATATAAGCTTCCATATCCCTTTGTGGACGTCATGGAACACATATTCAGCAGATTGGTGGCAGAAAAGGCACATTTTAGTGAACAAAATGGTTTTAGCCTCTTCTTAAACCAGTTAATACTTTACTAAAGAGGTTGAATTAAGGAGAATTCTGGTGCCAGTCAGGTGCAGTTCTTTTCTTAGCTGCAGAAGTTCTGTCGCAAAATATTTCAATGTTGAAATTTTCCTCCACATTTGGCATTTTAGTCATTCAAGCTCCCAATCCAAACTGGAAATTAGCTCTTTTTGGCTGACAAGGACTCAAGAAGACAGTAAAATGTTTGCAGAATTTGGTTACTGTCCCACTAAACAGACTTTATTCTGAATTAGAATGAGCTATAATATAATTGTTTTCCTCAGCAAACAGAAAAGGCAGAAAATGGAGGAAAGGACGGCCTACAGTGAAAGTCGGTGAGATTCCATCCCACTATTTTACAAACAGATGGCACACGCGCCACCCCGCCGAAGCACACCACTTCACTTTAGGATGTATTCTTGCTCCGCTGCAGACACAATGTGCATATAATGGGACGCAAGTCAGACTTGTTGAGAGAATGCGGTACATTCTGATAGATGTTCAGTTTCTGACAACCAGCTTCCATTCAGCTGGAGGTGTGAATGTCATTTCCTAGACACCTTGGAGGAAATCTGTCCTAATTTGCATGTTTGTATGTGTGAGAGCGTGACGACGAGGATTAAAATGTGAGTGTAAGTGAATCATTTAATCCCTGGCTTAGGAACAGCTGGTTGTACAAAAAAAAAAAGAAAAGCTGAGCCTCAACTCCTTGCTTCTGGAGGAAGGTGATGAGACAGAGATGTCAACAGAAAGACGGAGACACGGAAGAGGAAAGAATACAAAGAGGAGATGCCAGAGAGAGAGTATAGACAAGCAAAGAAACATCCAGAATGGGAGAGGAAAGTTAGAGGAAAACAGCTGCTCAGAGAAAAGGGTTGCACAGGAAGTCACAAAGAGACAGAATGACTGAGAGAGAAATAGAACTAGCAGAACCGATCATATGAAAGATAGTTTGCACGATTAACGTCACATTGCATGAGCTGTCAATTATCTGCGTTTATGTATGTTATGTTGTGATTACATGAACTAATCGGTATTTATATTTAGTATACGTGTGACTCATAGCTCATTTGTATTTCCTCTGCTTCCTTCCTTTCAGTTTCCGCTACCAGATGCATATTTTCAGTTGTCTTTTCGGTTAAGCGGTGAGAAAAGGACTTTACGGGTTGCTGGAGGAGCACATGCAGTACAACAAACGAGGTTAGTCACTCATTTATCAAGCACATGTAAGCACAGGTTTCATAAGGAAACTGTGCATGCTCTCATTCCCTCACCAAATTGGATTCATAATTTTTTTCTATATTAGAAAGCATGTGCAAAGAAGAACAAGATGAAGGAAACACAGAAATACACACATGTACGCCATAAATTGAAGATAAATGATAAAAGGCACAGCAGCACATTGTCCAGCATGATGCAAACAATGCCGTACATGATGCTTCTCCTTCCCAGGGAGTGTGTGAAGCTCTTAGCAGAGACTGTTAATTGCTGGCTTGTCAAAAGATCTTGTTTGCCAAAGGCAAATGTTCTTAAGTGCCAGCAGCCTCCCCACTTCTGAGAGGCCAGAGAGCTGCATCAGTGCACCCCAGTGCATATTCAAGCCCTATAAGCTCTGCATTTTCTTCATCACGAGCACATGTCAGTGAGAAACTGTATTAATAGCAGCCCTAAATTATTACAGTGCAAGGCCATGCAGTGATGAAGCCAAAGGAAAACCAGGCCACGCTGTATACTCTAAGCCAGGCTGTCAAACTCATCTTAGTTCAGGTTCCACATTCAGCCCAACTTGATCTCAGGTGACCAGTAAAATCATTACAACATAATCTATAAATAGCCACAACTCCAAATTTTCCCTTTGTTTTAGTGCAGAAATGTTCACATTTAAGCAATTATCTTTTTACAAAACATCAGGAACAACCTGAAATTTCTCAAGAAAAATAAATTCAATTTCAACAGCATTCAGCCTCAGTTTATCATTTTCACATTACAACTTCCAGATCAGAGTGTCTACAAAGGAACACAACATTTAGTCACAGATATCTGGAACTGATGATATAGGATTTTACTTTATGATCAAAATGACTAAAATCTGGCAAAAAAGGACAAAAAACTGCAAAAACAAGACAAAATATTGTGAAAAATGAGACAGAATAACAGGTATCTGGAACTGAACGATATAGGATTTTACTTTATGGTCAAAATGACAAAAGACAGACAAAGACAGACAAAAAAACCAACAAAAATAAGGCAAAACGTTACAAAAACAAGATACAAAACAGCAAAAAATTAGACAAACAACATGAAACAAAACAAAAAAGAGACAAAAAATTTGACAAAAAATTTCCAAAGCGACAAAAAAATGGACAGAGAAAAAACGAGACAAAAAATTACACAAACGACACAAGCGAGACAAAGAAAGACACAAAACGACAAAGACGATACACAAAACAACAAATAAAGCAAAAGAAAAAATGACAAAAATAAGACAAAATATTACAAAAATGAGACACAAAATGACAAAAACGAGACAACGCAAAACAAAAACGAGACAAAAAATCAGACAAAAAAGTTGCAAAGCAACAAAAAAATTGACAAATGACAAATACGAGACAAAAAATGACAAAAGCAAGAAATAAAATGACAAAAAAATGGACAAAAAACAGACATAAGACAAAAAGGAAACACAAAAACACGAGACAAATGATAAAAGTCAGACAAAAAAAGATAAAAAAACAACAAAAACAAGACAAAATATTCCAAAAATGAGACACAAAATTACAAAAACATGAAACAAACCACAAAAAGACAAAAAAAACAACAAAAACAAAATATTGCAGAAACGAGACACAAAAGAACAATGAGCAATCTAGTATTTTACTTTCTGATCAAAACAACTTGTCATGGTCTAGAAATTATTTTAAATTTATAGTTTTACTAATTTACAATCTGCAGTTAATGTCTTCTCTGCAATTTTTACACTTTGAGGACCACTTTTGGCCCGCGGGCCGCATATTTGACACCTCTGCTCCATACAATGTCACACAAAAATCAGTTTCTCCCCACCTCCAAATATTCCTCCGTTTCAGATTCAGTGCTAAAATCACCCGGTTTAGGTGTCACGTCGGGTCTTGTGCTGCGAACAGATGGGGGGACGGATGGACTGAATGGAGTGAAGGGAGATGGAAGCACAGAAAGACACACAAAAGAAGAGAGACGACTCAAAAATGTCAGCAAGAGATGAAAGATAAACAAACTGATGGAGCCAATTAGACCAACCCCCCCGTAACTGGAGCTTAATTTAACAGGCATACAGCTCAGCGGCTCCACTGAGAGGACAAGAAGCCCACAAACCTTCTTTGAAGTTCTTCTCTCTGTGGGCGGTAATGTGGCGTGGCACTGGGCGAAAAGCCCAGCAGACACGAGGACTGAATAAAGCTCGGCCTGGGCCGCTTTCTCACGAATCAGAAGGACGCGAAGTCGCACACAAATACAAACACACCTGATAGAAGTTGGTTTCTCTGCATTGACCTGCATCTGTCTCCTTTCTGCACGTTTTTAAAAAGTTCTTCTTTTACCCTCCTGTCGTCCTGCTGGTCAAAATTGACCCGTTTTAAAGTTTGAAAATGTGGAATAAAAATATATTTTCACAGTGAAACTTCTGGTGTCCACATTTTCAACATTTTTGGGAAATCTTTAAACATTTTTTGGTGGAATAAAAGAAATGTTAAAATGTTTAAGAACATTCACATAAAAATCAACCAAAATCCAGCGAATTTCACTGGATTTTGGTTGATTTTTATGCGAATGTTCTTAAAGAAAATATTAGATGTTTTACTGATATATATTTTTGGAAGATTTTTACTCATCTTTTGAAAAATTTGGAGGATTTTTTAAAAAAAAATTATTATTGGAATTTTCTTCCTGAAGCTTTTGCAAATTTTCTGAAACTTTGGAATATTTTTTGGTAAATGAAGACAACAGGAGGGTTAAAATCTATGTGAAGTTTTTGTGTCGAGTGAACTTTTGTCAAAATTGACAGAGGTGAGTTGAAAATATGTAGCTTCAAAACTCCAAATGCAAATTGTGTTTTCCAGGAAACCACATCGAAACAAAAAGGTCACTTACCAGCCAATCAATGTCTTATGTAAATAGTTTTTAATCTCTGTGACCTTTAAGTACAAGGGAAAAAAGTGGAAAAATCAAATCCAATTTACAGAAACCAACAACTACATGCATGATAAAGCGCTTTTGCGTCTGGTGATGAGTTTGTTCAGCTGAATGTGTTAAAATGAGATCAATCTTTGGAACTACCGATTACAGTTCAAAGCTGTGGGAGGAAATACATACATGAAGACGTATTTATGGACTGACCTTGTGCACACTTCATAAAAGACACGAAATAGCTGCTGCGTGTTACTATAGCGATCCGCACAAAGGCGTCTCTGGAGCTTCGGCCGAGGAATGTTGGCAACTGGCGCGTCTACAGTCAGAATACACACAGAGCATGTGCATGTGCGGGTCCATTTCAATGTATGTTTGACTCTATTTTTAAACGTGAGCCCTGAAGAGCCCGGTCCTATTCTTAACATTAACCCAAAAGCGAAATGAAGCCGCGTCCAGACTGCAGTTCAAGCAGTCAAACAAACTGCAGTTCACACAATCACGAGTGCCACTTGAAATTCTGCAGACTGTTAGCGGCTCATTATCTTCACTTGATAGGAAGTTGAGTATCAACACTGGACTAGAGGAAGTACGTCTAATTGCCAGTGATAGTTGGATGGAGATGCAGCTTATCTCTGCCACCCACTCAATCTCCCCTGGTCTTCTTCCCGCTCCTGCAATTCTCTCCGTTTCACTCGGACCTTCTGAGAAATGGGATCATGAACACATAACTGTCTTGCAGTTGACTCCAAAGATGATAAGCAATCATCCACTCCACTCCCTTTTTTTTAACCCCCTCTTTTTCTTTGCTTGTTCAATCATCTTCTCCACTTGTGAAGAAATGACGACCGCTATGTGGAGACAAACTATGAGATCACCCGTGTGGCCGTGTCTGCACACATTTCACAGCGACACGCAAACAAGAGGGAAGCTGACACTCACACTCGCACACACAAAACCCACATTTATTATAATTCTTCCAGTTTTCTGCAAGCAATTTCAGAGAGGCTTTGTTGTTGCTTTCGGGTTTTCTTGATCGTGTTATTAAAGCAGTCTATTGGCAGTTCAGCTGGCAAGGCTATAGATTATTTTAGGCCTCAGCGTACGAGCCAGCACTACACCAGAAACCGCTGTAATTACAAGATCCAGTCGGCCCCTTTGAATAGCAATGGCAACCAAAAACCTTGATCTGGTCAAAGACAAGCAGGAAGGCGGGGCTCCTCCAGCTAAAATAGATCTGTCCACATGGAGTTGATTTGAGGTTTTCTATATGGGGAGCCGCGGCCGGCACAAGTAATGAAGTCAGTTGAAGCCGATGGAAAATCGCGTGCGGCTCTGTTGTGGAAAACAGCGCTCGCCTGCCCACAATATTAAATCCATCACTACTGTAAAATCAAACGGAAAGAGAGGAGATGGGACTACTGTGTTGAAACTGCAGATGGGATATTTTACATATCCACGCTTTACTTTTGAAATAAAAAGCAAAATAAATTGATAACATGCAGACCGGAGTTCTTGAGTCAGCAGCTATGATCCCACAAACCAGCTCCATCATTCCACTATTAAATCAAGAAGGAGGGGATCGCACAGAACTGTACAATCCACATGCAGCGGCACAACAAAGCATTTAATGTTGCGGAAAGATATTCTAGACCAGGGGTGTCAAACATGAGGCCCGTGGGCCAAAAGCGGTCCTCCAGAGGATCCAATCCGGCCCTCAAAGTGTAAAAATTGCAGAGAAGACATTAACTGCAGATTGTAAATTTGTAAAACTATAAATTTAAAATCATTTCAGGTTGTTTAGATCATAAAGTAAAATACTAGATTGTCATTTTGTGTCTCATTTTTGTAACATTTTGTCTTGTTTTTTGTCTTCTTTTGCCAGACTTTGGTCATTTTACTCATTAAGTAAAACACTGTTTCATTCAGTTGCAGATATCTGTGACTAAATGTTGTGTTCCTTTGTAGACACTCTGTGATCTGTTAGTTGTAATGTGGAAATGATAAACTGAGGCCGAATGTTGCTGAAATTTCATTTATTTATCTTCAGAAAATTCAGGTTGTTCCTAATGTTTAGAAAAAAGATAATTCGTTAAATGGGAATATTTTCAGAATTTACTGTTTTGCACTGAAACAAAGGAAAAATTTGGAGTTATCATTAATTATAGGTTACTATGCTGTGATTTTACTGGTCCGGCCCACTTGAGATCAGTTTGGGCTGAATGTGGAACCTGAACTAAGATGCTCTAGACTGGTCAGAAGAGGCGGCAGGTGGTCTTAATATAAGTCAGAAAGTTGCACAAAAATCAAATCTGACTCATCTCTACTCTTTTTCTCTGAGTTTTTTTTGTATTGCTATACTTTTTCCACTAACATGTCCTTGTAACTGTTAAAGTTCTCCGTTTTCTGCTGAAACAAACACAGCTAAATGTTCGTAATGTAATGTTTTGTAGTCTGGGAAAAAACAACATCCTAATCGACCCAGAACACACAGCAAATGAGTCCACTGCTGCTCAGATAGCAGAAGCAGCTCAGAGCGGTTATTAATCTAGACATCTCTTTGAAATCTGATTAGTTTGATCTGAGCCGTGGTCGGAGTCTTTCTTTGTGAAACCGGACCCCTGGTCAGCCGGATTCAGGACCTCGGGAGCAGACGGGGATTCACTCTGACAAGACAAGAGCAGAAATCCATCACCTGCTGCTTGATTCGAAAACGTTACATTCAGTCAAATAGCTCCTCTGTCAGTCATATCGAGTTACAGCCGCCAACTCCTCCTAATTTATCTCGTGTTGTCACCGACTGAAAACATCACGCACAAGTGTTGCAGCTGCCACGCTTTTCCTCCCACACCGCCGCCACCACCACGATGCTACAGCGGCAGCCAATAAAGTGTCAGGGCCCTTAAGATCCTCTCTGAACCGGGCTCTAAGGATATTATAAACTCTGACAGTCTCCTCAGGAACTTGAAAGTCCCAGGAGAACTTTAACACTCGCCCGCGATGACAGATGGGATGGAAGCAAATTGAAGGACTGGTTGATTTCCACAGTATCTCCTCCTCTTCCGGAGAGGCTGGGAATGTGCTATATATTACACACTGAGCCGTCTCTTGTGCTCCCTGTCAATCATCACACAATGATAGATTCTGTCCTACTGTGTAGTAATCTCCCACTTGACATCGGTGAAAAATAGTGCCCTTGTCCTGGATAGAAACCCTGTGACACGGAGCTACAGACAGAAAGGTCACACGGCATGATGGAAGCAGAACAGTGCAGCTAAACGTATCCGGAGGTCCTGCACGATGCTGCAACCACGAGAAATAAGTTGTATTTTGTGCTACAGCTGTGCAATTATTTCAGAGTTTCTTACATAAAAACCTTTCCCTGAAATATCGCACCGATACGTCTGGCAAGTATCTCCTTCCCTTTCTGGACTATGTCTGGTTGATTACTCATTTCGGCACAGTAATCCTCCCCATCGTACCTTCTCTATGGCTGCTCCTGCATCCAGTTTTCTGTCTGAGCCCTCCTCTATCCCCGGGCATCTAGGTGTAATCAGAAGAAGCATGATGTGCTGCTAGGAAGAAAGCCTCCTATCTGGAAGAAGAAAATTGAAAGAAGGAGACTGAAAGACTGAAGGGACAGAATATGATACTGGAGAAATGTGCACTCAGGAGAGGCAAAGAAGGAACTAATGAGGAGTGGTGGTGGTGGAGCCGGGCAGGCTAGTTGCATGAGAATTCAGAATTATGAGGTTTAGCGGGAGGGTGGTGTCTACCAGGCTTTTTCTTCTATTTTTTTCTTTGCTCCTTTGTGGACACAAGACCAGATGGTATTCTCATTGAAGAAATTATGAACAAAATGAGAGTTAGGAGTAGCCTGGCAGGAAGAGGTGGTCCCATCAGACACACACTGTGCACTCACTGGGTGTTATTTTACAACAAATTAATTCTTCTGCACTGAAAGAGATTAAATGGCACAAAACCATATGTGGAGTTTCTATAAGATTAAATAATAATTAAGGTTTTTTAATTGAAGGCTCATCTGGTCACCTCATTCCGTCTCCATACAGCTGCGATAGCGAGTACAGTATTGTTTCTGCAGGCCAACGGTTCCCCAAGGAACCCTGTCATTCTGTAGTAGAGCGGAAAACAGCCATCAGGAGTGAAATGACATTAGTGGGAAACATAGTGCAGATTACATTGTAGCTTAGTAGTTCCCCACAAATGCTGAAATTGCAAATTGGTGCTTTGCAGTGATGTACTGGGTTAGATAACAGCGAGGCTGGAAACTGGATGCCTCAGAGCTGTGCTTAAGTTTGTGGTGCAGTTAATTACGGTCACTGTGTGCAGCAGTTTACACAGAGAGACGGATACGTTCGCTGCTCGGGCGCCACTAAAAGCCAAGCGACGGCTCTGAAGGGTGATAGCAGCAGCAGAGGTGCAGATCAGGACATGCTTCTGTGGGCAGATGGCTGTTTTTGTGGACCAGGATCCCAAAGGTGCAGCGCTTACCAACACAACTGGCGGAGATAGAGGAAGTCACTCAAAGCCTCGACTACCAATTATCCACCTGTTCTCAGCAGCTGAGAGCAATTTGCACCAATGCAGCACAAGTCTTGTTTAAAAGTCAATCAGGCGGTCACAGGGGAGAGGGGAACTCATCTGTCCGCCTGCCTGTCCAACTCCCATGATCATCCTACAGCCCTCCACAGCAAACCAACAACCTGGCAACAATCTGCCTCAGCCTTTGTTGAGAAGGACCAGTTATCACGCTCTCATTATACGCTGCGACTGTTGACTCTGAGGTAGTAACGTGCAGCAGGAGCTGAAAGGACGAGCACAATAACCGGTGCTTCAGTGTAGAGAAAATTGTTTTTCATCTCTTCAAGCAAAGCCACTCAAGCAAACACTCCACCAGTGTGTGGATTTGCATGTTTTCTCAGTTTCATACGACTGCAAAAGGAAGATTTTCAGCTTTTGGAATGCTGATTGGAAAGAGGCTTTAAGAGGGTTCTGACAGCATTTCGTCATTATTTTTCTGAGACTTTATAGACAAAACAACTGACTAATCAGCAAATGGAAGTAATAATCAATAATGTCAATCACCAGCTCTTATTTATGGATCAAAAAGTGCCTAAATGTTGCAGCTGCACCCAAAAATTTGCAGTTGAAAAGTGAAAGTTAGTGAATAATTAAGACAGAGTTTTAAAAAACTGCATTCCACAATAATCTGGATATTAACGCTGAATCAAAGGGTTCCTGATGATAACGAAGATCCGGTTGAGCTGTCAAGCTCACGGTGAATCACGATTCGGCTCCCTGCAGCTTTAAGCCGCCGTCTGTTTTGGTTTGTAGGTTCCTAAAAAAAACTGTGAGCAGCTGCTCCCAGTACAGAGGCTCATAGAAACCAGTCGTACAGCGTGAACGGTGGAGAGTCAGAGTAAACACGAGAACGATGAGGAGAACTCAGCAGTAGTGGATCTAGAGAGGTTCCTCAACAGAACCGGGGAAAAGAATGGCAGCGAATTTTGTGCAAATGTGATGAGAAATCCAGTGATGCCCACATTTCTCAGGCCAAGTGTTTGCTCGCACACTCAAACACTGCTTGAGAATGGAAAACACAGCACAGCACCACAGTGGAGGCAGCTTTGGGGCTTTCCAACCAGACAATGGATCATCCATCTCCAACCGCCCAGCATGTTGAATCTCCAGTGTGAGAACAACACCAAAGCACTTTCTCCTCAAAGACAAAACGTACCATTTATAATCTACATGTCCCAACCACCGCGTATAATATTTGCAGATGACTAAGTGCTGCTCTCTGGGGAATCAAGTCCAACACAACACAGTGTGAATGTATCCCTCAAATCTGAGGAACCGAGGGACAAATTCATGTCTGCAGGTCTGTGTATTTAAAGAAGCGAGAAGATGAATGGTTGTCTCAGCAGCAGCACCACACATCCTCGGGGAATATGTAGAGCCAGTCCAGGACTTGAAATACCTCTGCAATGTCTTTGATAACGGAATTAATACTCAATCTTCTCCATTCCACTCCACCTCCCAGAAAAAAACCCCAACAAGACAAACAAGGCAGCTGATGACAGAGACAGATGCAAGGAGACACAAGTTGGATGAATCGCAGCTGAACATGAATCCATCAATGCTTTCAGGAGGGATTCGGTATTGGAAAGGCTGATTAGCATTTTGTTATATTAGCTGGAACAGTGTGGGAGAACAAGGACTGCTGCAAACTTATGAGATGAGTTGATGTGCAATATAGCCATTGATGTAAATAATTAATTACAGCGTTGTCTCAGGAGTTACTAATTAACTGATGCTTGTTTTATCTGCAGGTCTCTGCTCATTAAACTGCAGATATACAGTGGAAGGGTCTAAACTACTGGATTTAGTTTGCTCAGATTCACTAGAAGGATTAGAGGGATTCTACAAAATGAACATAGTGCTCCATTCTTTCAATTTAATTACCAACGTGCACTACGTTAAACAACAAAACCCCTCTAAATTCTCAGCTCACATCCTTCTAATAATCCAAAATTACCTGTTTGATTTAATTGGCTCAGCAGGATGTGCTCCTCAGCTCATCTCAGCCCTATTTTAGACCCAGTGATTGTTCAAACTTGGCACCACATGACATGTTGGAGCAGTCTTTCAGGGGCATGACTGAGAGAAAGGAAATGTCTTATGGCTCCTGCTGTCATTGTGCTGGAAGTGAGCCCCCCGTTAGCCATTCATCAGAGCAGGATACTATGTCAGCAGGCTGTGGAGGAGGTCGATATTCCGCCAAGGCAAATAGGCTACATTTACATTTATTTATTGGGAGCCACTACAAGGAACCTCATTGCTCTGGAGAACAGCCACCTCCTCCTTTCGCACACCGTCTGCAGCGCCAAGCTCCCCCTGTGGGCATCGGACTGCTGCGAGAGCAAGGTGTTAAAATTCACATCAGATGGCAGAAGACGGCGTTTGCCTCACATATCTGAAAGTAGGTTAAACTGCACATTCCCAAGAGTTGGGCAGAAACGCTCCACTGGGCTGTATGCGCGTCCAAAGCTTCCCAAATCAAACGCGTAAAAGCGGTAACGCAGCGCAAACTTTCAGACCGAAATGCTTAAAGATGGGAAACTTACCACCCCCATGTCCAGCTGCTCGGTGGGCTGAGAAGGAGCCGCTCCAGCCAGAGGTAAAAACCACAACATGGGCACCAGCAGAAGCATCTCAGGAGAAATATTTCTCATCCACTTGTGAAAAACCGGAGAAATCATGATGCCCTAAGACAGGCTGATCCTGCAGGGCTCAAGACACCGACCCCGGCAGCCGCATCCACGGGGTAAATCACACGCCGACACTCTGGAGAATTTCAAATCTACCTCACTGTTGAGCGCAAACACATAAAACACATTGGCGAGAGGGGCGTTTCAGGATCTGCAAGTTTGCTTTCCTTTGCGCTCGTAAATGATCGCCTATGTGGCCATAATCAGAGGAGGGAATCTGTGTGCGTTCAGCCTCAATCAAAGTCCATGACAGGTAAAATATCCACGCAGCAACGCACGACAGGTCCGCTCCGGATCGCGCAGACTCGCGCAGTGGAGGGAGAGAAGGCAGCTGCGTGCGGTTTTGTCCCGAGCCGGAGAGGAGATCGCTGGTTGACGCACAGAGCGACTGGATGAGTATCTGGCCCAAAGTATTTGGGGGAGGGAGAGCGAGAGGGGAGGGAGAGGGAGAGAGAGAGATGGGGGAGGGAGAGGGGAGGGGAGTCCAGAGCCTCTCAGTCCACTTGGACATTAGTGAATTCATGACGCGCGTCGTGCGTAATTTGAGCGACTGGGGCAGGAAGAGGTTAAGACATAACGCGCAATTTGTCCGCGTATTATTGTTACATGAGAAATGTGCCAGTGTTAAATGGGGTTTGCAAGCCCTGGCGTGAATCCTGTTTTTAACCAGAAGCTTGGATTTTATTTCATCCTCCAACAAGATACGCAAACAGGAGACATTCAGAGTGTTTTTGGGAGGAACTGGTGGTAATAAGTGTTGTTTATCTACCGTTTCATGCTGGTAATATGAGCCTACAACTAATCAGTAGCAGCAGCTACTCAACTCCTCACGTTTCGGTGGTTCTGGTGCCAGTGGGTTCCTAAGATGTGAGTCACTTAGATATTGCCAGATTGTAGCCTTTAGGGCCCCTGAGGCAGAATCATATCTGTGTGCATTCTGATAACCCAGACCACCACCAGTCCTCTATTCCAGGGCTTTCAGGTATAATGAAGTCAGAAAAATGCATCCTGTGGCAATAATAAGACTGGTTCTAGTCATTCCAGCAGCATGAATGAAAAACACAGTCAGCTGTTCCACCACTTTGGTCCACACTGACATGTATTGGAGGATTAGTTTTACATGTTTCCATGTGATCTGGAATTAACACACTTCCTTCAGAGGTGTTTTTGTAATGGGGAACTGAGCTGAAAGTGATTTCAAAGAAACTAAATGAGCACAGACACACAAAACAACCACAAAAAGACACAACATGACCACAAAAATGCACAAAATGACAAAAACTGAAACAAAATGACCACAAAAAAACATAAAATGACTCAGTGAGACTGACATAATTATATAAAGACACAAAATAACTACAAAAAATGCAAAATGACCACAAAATCGCCTAAAATTACCACAAACAGACTGAAAATGGCCACAAAAATGCACAAAATGACCACAAAAAGACCTAAAATGCCCACAAAACAGGTGGTTCTTGTGTCATTTCTGACCTTCGCTGAAAATTTCATGTAAATCCGTTAATCCATTTTTGAGTAATGCTGCTAACAGACAGACAAACCAACGCCGATTGTCACATAACTCCGTCTCCATGGCGCCGTAAAAATCACCAAAGAGGTGGAGAGATAGTGCAGTTGAAAACTGAATGAGTCAAAACTGTAAACATGTTGATTTCTGCTGTAAAGTTGGACATTTTAACACGGAAGTCTCTAAGGATTGACTCTCGTTTGGAGTTCAGTGTCCATTTAAGGAACTGCAGTTTTTGTCACTGATTTTTCAGCTCTGGAGGTTTTTGCTTAGCTGTGCTTTATTCTATTGTCTCATATTTAACAGTCATGCAGAGGAGTACTTTTCTAACAGGCTCAATAGCAGCAATAGAGTGTCTGCTGACTCATTGTTAGAAGGATGTTATTTACACCTTTTTAACAATCTCACTCCAGCCTGGTACCAAGAATAAGAAGATTCATTATATTTCAGAAATATTCCAAAGTTATAGAGCCTGAGGTTGTTCATTTTGGCCTTCGTGTTTCCAGCTCTTACTGACTCAGTTTGGAGAGGTTTTCCAGGTGGAAATTTAAAAAAAAAAGTCCAAAATTGGCTACTTAAGATGTTAAATTACAAAAAAATGTGTTGACACTTCTACTGTCTAATTATATTCACTGTAAATTGTTCACACAGTGGTTAAATGCAGAACTAATGCACTTGTGAGTCATGTAAAATATTCACATCGATTGATCCAAATTGTGCTGAAAATACAACATCAGTCCCAAAACGGAGCTCTTAAATCAATATCACATTTTGTTTATATTTGCCCCGGTCCAAGCTAAGATGGAGATTTAAGAGCAAAGGCTAAAAGGGTTTGAGAAAAGGGAATGGCAAAGGATGAAGACAAAGAGAGAGTGAGTCATTTTTTCACTTTAGAAGCTCTGAATGCAGCCTCCAGTCAACTGTCTCGGTTGCTCTTTTACTGCGTCATCAGTGAAAAATCGCAACTCACAGCCAAAGGTCATTCAATTATTTAAACCTCAGTTAATCAGTATCATATATACACATCCTTCATCATCTATGTGCCTGGAGATATCAGTCAAATCAGTTTTTTTCAGAAAGCAGAGGCAAACACTATGACTAATGATATTTTCATTTGAAATGTAGGCAGTTAGCATTCAGCGAGTTCAATTAGACAGAATTAGACGTACATATCAGCAGCAGCCGGGTCACTGAGGTAGAGAACGTGCATATGTGTCTGAAATGCAAAGATGTTTTGTTCTGTGCTCCTCATTACACCTCTATTTTCATCGTATTTGAGGAAACATCAGAGGAAACACAAAACAATTTGCCGAGCTGCAGAGATAATTGTAATATGAAAGAGTGGTATCAGGTGGCTCCTTTCTTCTTCAGAGAAAAGACGAATGCACTTCTTTTTTTATACATCTTTTGTGTTGCAGAATATTAAAATCCAGCAGGTAATTGAGGTACACACTGTAATCACCGGCAGTCACTAAGGGCATGTTTAACCATTTAATAGGCCCACAGATCAACTCGAGTAATCGGAACAAATTAAAGGCGTTCAAATTAAAATGAGACGTGAATGCTTGAATTCATCCTGGATGGACACACCAACACACACACTTTATCAGATCCATTACAGCTGTTATTCGTCACCAGTCCAGAGGAGAAAGATATAAAGATATGTTGGGTTTTTTTGCTTAGTAGCATTAACTTCTGCTGTGTTAGTCCCAGTCAGACCGCTCGTATAACCACAACGTTATGATAATTGTAACATCTGAATATTGTGTCTCACAGCGTGCCTGCTGGCTAAAAAACAGCTCCAGTCATTCGGTTTTATATTAACAGAAGGTTAAAATATCCATTTACTCTTCTCGGTCTGCAGTGCACATTTTACCTGAAGTGTTTTCACCATCTTCACACTATTTCCCAGAGAAATTCTACTCATTTTCTTTGGTCAGATCGTGTAATTAAAAGGAAAAACCCACTGGCCAGCGTGAACGTGGGCTGAATTCAGTTCCATTACTGCGATTATCACACGCATTTTAATATTTGTTGTTGCATGTCGTGTCAAACTGGCAGCTTGGATTTCAAAGGGTAGGTAAAAACTGTCAAATATCTTTCTTTATGATTGCATCATCTCATGTTTTATCACTGAGGAGTGGCACGGATACGTTGTTTGATCATGCAGACGACATTTGATCGTTCTTAATACGATTTTTAATTCCTAAAACATCAATTATTGCACAGAATTAATTACTTATTTGCCTTTTTTCCTTTGTCTTTTATCGTGTGAGTGTGTGATCATTGATCAAAAGACAGTACCATTAATAAATGACTACACCTCTACCTCGGTGTTGTATCTTCTGGATGTCTTACAAAACATTTACACAACATATATCAAACTTTGCTTGTACATTTTAATGAGTTAAAAGCTCTACATGATTATTCACCTAATTATGTTTGACCGATCACAGTATTTGGCACAGTGACTCCAAAAACTGGCATCTGTCTACATTCCCTTCCATCCATCCATCCATTATCTGTCTTAACCGTCAAGTCGTCCTGCGGGTCAAAATTGACCCGGTTTAAAGTTTGAAAGTGTGGGAAAAAATATATATTTTCACAGTGAAACTTCTGATGTCCACATTTTCAACATTTTTGGGAAATCTTTGAACATTTTTTGGTGGAAAGAAATGTTAAAAATGTCTCTTAAGAACATTCACATACAAGTCAACCAAAATCCAGCAAATTTCGCTGGATTTTGGTTTATTTTTATGTGAATGTTCTTCAAGAAAATAGTAGAAGTTTCACTGATATATATGGAATCACTTTAGATATTTTTTAGGATTTTTTGCAAGATTTTTACTAATTTTTTGAAAATATTTACAAGAATTTTCTTGCCAAATTTGGGGGATTTAAAAAAAAAAAATAAATCTTTTCAGGGAAACTTTTAAGGAATTATTGGAATTTTCTTCCTGAAGGTTTTGCAAATTTTCAGAAATTCAGGGAATTTCTTTGCTGAATTTGTGGATTTTTTTCAGACAAGGAAACAATATTTTTTGGTGTCCATAAATGAGGACAACAGGAGGGTTAATCCTCATTAGTGTCGTCGGGGGGTTGGAGTCTATCCCAGCTGATTTAGGATGAAGGCAGGGGACACCTGGACAGGTAACCAGTCTATCACAGGGACACATATAGAGACAAACAGTCCTACTCACATTCGCACTTACAGACAATTTAGAGCAGAGGTGTCAAACTCATTCTTGTTCAGGTTCCACATTCAACCTAATTTGATCTGAAGTGGGCCGAACCAGTAAAATCACAGCATAATAATGACATAATGACGAAAGCGAGACAAAAAATTATAAAAGTGAAAGAGAAAACAACAAAAAACAAACACCACAAGCGAGACAAAAAAAAACACGAAATGACAAAAATAAGACAAAAAACACAAGCGAGACAAAAAGGAAGCACAAAACGACAAAAAATGAGACAAATAAAACGAAACAAAAGAGAAAAAAATTTGACCAAAAAATTAGTGACAAAAAATGGACAAATGACAAAAACAAGACAAAAAATTAATAAATGACAAACAAGACAAAAAAAATGACAAAAATCAGACAAAAACAACAAAAACAAGACAAAATATTACAAAAAAATGACAAAAGAACAATGAACAATCTAGTATTTCACTTTATGATTCAAACAACTTGTCATGGTCTAGAAATTATTTTAAATTTATAGTTTTACTAATTTACAATCTGCAGTTAATGTCTTCTCTGTAATTTTTACACTTTGAGGACCAGATTGGACCCTCTGGAGGACCGCTTTGGGCCCACGGGCCGCATGTTGGACACCCCTGATCTAAACATTGTCCATTTGTCACATTTTTGATCTCATTCTAAGCAGGCTGTGCTGCTGTAGTGAAGACTACCAGATGATGTCCTCTGTGTGACTCCTAAAGTATTTAACACATAGTTTATGTTCCCCAAAGATACGCCGCTGTGCATAGATAGTATTCAAACCTAAATTGCTTAAATTGCAAATACTCACCCCTGGGAAGGTTGAATGTAGTAAACCTTATTTTGCCTGCCAGTGCGCATAAGCCTTACTGTAAATGATGTTTCCGATAGCATTTGTTTAGTGTGGACGACTTGTCAGTATCACTCTGGACAGTAAAATCAATACCGGCAACGGAGGAGTAATAATTAAATCAATCTTACATGCGTTCGTGTCACTGCCTCCAATGCATCTCCTTCTGTTTCCACATATCTCACTCTCTTCTTCCTCCTCCCCCTTCAAAGCCTCTCCTGCCCAATCTCACTGTCACACAGCCACAGACTTTGATGTATAGTTCTTGTAAGTCCACGAGAGCTCGGGGCTGCCCACCAGAAAATCTACAGCGAGACCACACCAGGACTCTCCCGCTGACTCGCTCAGCCCTTTATGTACACTTTCTGTGAGAAGACTGTGCTCCAGGACACGCTGCATAATTCATGCCATTGTGCCTTTTTAAATGGGGACAGCGAGAGAAGTGTCCAAAAGCAAATAAACAAAGAAAACAGAGTTCAGGACTGCATGTAGATGAACTGCAGACACAGGTCATTGGCTGGCGGTTAGAACTTTCTCCTGTGTCGACATTTTTCTCCACAATGACAGCCGGTTGGTGCACCACGGCTATTTTTCCACTAAATTTTGTACAGACTTTCATGATCTGAAAAGGACAAAGCCAACCAACTGTGATAAAACCCCACTATACATTTGTGCTTTTTCCCCCAAACTACAGATCGCCCTAAAATTTACTACAAATATTTCTGTTCCTAACTCTGATGTTCTCTTGATTTTCCAGGTAGCACTAGCATCAGCTTAAACTTTTGATTTGTCCTTCGGTTTATGACCCAAGTGTACTAACATAAAAGTGAACTATGAAAGTAAACATAGTTTATCTGCTAGCATCAGTGTGTTGCATTGAGACCAGGGGCGGCTCTACAGAAAAATTAATAGGGTGGCAAAGGGGTGGCAGATACATTTCAGGGGATTTCAGGGAATACTATATATATATATATATATATATATATATATATATATATATATATATATATATATATATACTCTTCCTCCTCCATCTCCTCTCTGGGATGTTCTTCCTCCTCTCTTCTTTTAGGCTGGGAAAAGCTGCTGGTGGTTCCCTTCCTCTTCATTGGTCTCCTACAAGAATCACACTGACTGAACTATGTTTTTTCCTTTGATAATCTTCATTATTAACTATGATACAATCTGATGTGTACAATTTAAACCTTTAAAGAGATACTTAACATGTAAACGTTTTTTCAGCTCTAAACTAAATGATATGACTGTACTGTGATGAAACACATCAATGTTGGTGTTATTATGACCTTGACACCAAAATGGCAAAAACCAGCATTAAACAAGCAGGATGTAGTTTTCAAACAGTGCATAAAAACCTGCTGTGACTGGGGGTTTGTTTACACTTCAATGTCATGTAAAGTCTGAGTAAATGTGTGATTTCTTTTGACTTACAGCCTGCTGTCAGAACCACAGGTTGTAATTGTCAAAAAAGAAAAGAAAAACTTCCACAGACGATCCCCCACCATCCTTCTGTGGCTGTTCGCTAACATTAACTAGCTACAGAAGTAAAAATTAGCAAGGCCCAGACTCACTGGAAACCGCGGCTCATCTCGCAAGCAAACACTTTATGTGAATTTAGACACTATTAGCATTAAATACATTGTGAACAGTTATATTAGCATGTAGTCTAACCCAGTCTAACTAGTGTCTTACTGTCACACCGAAGTCCAGCTGTCATCCACATGAGTGAGGTCTAAGAGCAGCCCCCTCAGGGGGGGGGGTCGTGTCGCCTCCTATCTGTAGCAGCATAGACTGTACAAGACGTGACGTCACCATGGTGCATTCGAAAGCACTCGGACATCGGAGTTTCACTCGTTATTCGTCTTTCCTGGACTTTCGCTCTTTACGGCCGGCCACAACCTTTCATATACATATTATTGAATTAGATCGTTCAGAACTGGGGTGGCAGCCGGGGTGGCAAGGCATCTTCTAGCGGTGGCAGTTGCCATCCTATGCCACTCCAGTAGATCCGCCCCTGATTGAGACTACATGCTGATGTTAGCATTTGGCTTAAATCCAGCAGAGTCTGACAGAACTGCTAGCATGGCTGTGGACTTCTATCCCAAGCATTTTTATTTTATTTTTTTTAGATTATTCAACAAATTTACACTTTTGCTTTCTAGAAAACAATAACACTCCATTTGAAATATTCAGATGAGACGCAGATGTTCTTGCAGATGCTGACTGTTGTGAATTTCTTGTCCTGCAAGGGTTGGAAAGGGCTGACTGTGGTGACTACACCTACAGTGACATCCCTTTGTGCTGAATCTAAACTGATCCCGACTCACTAGAACTACAGCTAATACATACATAGTACTACACCCAGTTAATAAAGTAAAAATAAAGTATAAATAAGGATTCCTTGAGTTCTGGCAGACTCAGAACTTTTACACAAGTCCTCTGAGGCCATTATGGACTATTTCTCTATTATCTCTGGCATTCAGCAGTACATTTCCTGAGCTGCTTCCTTTGAGCGAGGTGTTCAGGTACTTGGTGGCTGCAGGGACAAAAGCTCTCCTGCAGTCCTGCAGCACAGCGAGATCAGCCGCCCACTGCTGCAGCTTCTCTGTCCAGCCAGGACTTTGCAAAGAGGGAGGCTGACATTGTCCAGGATGGACGGCACTGTGCTGTCCTCACTGTGTCCAGACTCCTGCCAAGCACAGAGCTGGCCTTCTTCACCAACTTGTCCAGTCGCCTAGCGCTGCTGTCAGTCATGCTGCAGAAAAGGACACTGGCCTTTTCTGAACATATGCAGCATTTCACCAATAGCCTCCTCAGGAAGAAAGCCCTCATTAGTAGTGATGCAGTACTGTTGAAGAAATTTCACTCTTAGTCCTTCGAAGTTTGCTGCAGTGGTGTGTTTTATTGGTATTTCTGGTAATACGGTGGATTTACTGACAGCATGGGTCTGCAAATATAAGTCGACCCAGAGCATTTTCAGCTTACATATTTTATAGGAATATTAGAGGATAGATCAAAGGGTAGGGAGGGAGCTGTATGTAACTACCAACGTGAACAGAGGTTGATTTGCATATGGTTGCTAATCAGTGACCGAGGGTAAGACAACAGAACAAAAGGGGAACTGAATCAAGGGGTCTGGAAAACAATGGCAAATAGCAAAGGTGTGATAACAAAAGGTAAAAGTGGGATCTGGCAGACAGTAGCACATAATAAAAGATAAAAGAATTGTGGGAAATGAAGTGACGGTAAGTATCTGTTGCAAAAGGTCTGGTATTTTCTTCTTCAATACCATTTTAGCATCATTTTATGACATAAAAGGAGCAGCGAGGTTTAACTACTGTATACAGCTGAGTTGTTGACTCTGCATTAAAACATTATGTCAAACTGAGTGCATATTTTTGAAGCTAAATCTGAATCTGCAGCGTAATTAGTAACTCCAGCTGCCAAAGAAAGGAGACACTCTTACCCACACATCCTCGACTGAAGTGTAGTGGATTAGAGGCATAAAGCAGCATCTACTTGTCCTTAAATATTACTTTGGACTGCAGGGAGTGGATCAGCATTTCGTAAGCGAGGCGGATTGTTCTCGGCATGGCAAAGAGTTGAGAATGACAGCTGATTTTAACTGACCTCAAAAGTGGATTTAAATGCAAATTCATGCTGTAATGTCATTCCATTCCAATATAATTTTGATTTAATTGTTAATTAACATACTTTGAATAAGAAATCACAAGCTGTACTTATGTTTGTCTTTTCTGTTCTGCTCAGGAATCTGATGGATGATTAATGAGGAGTGGAGGATAAGAGCAAAGGGCCTGGAGATTTTCTGTCACTTCGTTGACCTCAATCTAGTTATGGGAAAGACCTCAACAAGCGCCTGGATAGATCATGCATTAAACAAAGCCCACGTCCTCCCCAATTTCACTAAGATGTGTTCAAACCCTTTTATATAACTCTTGTTGTCAGCAGTCATAAAAATTGCTCTATTCAGACATTAAAAGTCAGACGAGACATAAAACCAGTGGCATAAATAAATGAGAGCCTCGATACAAAGAAGTGCCACTTCACAGTGTGGAGTACTGTACTCCTCTTACCATATAAGCGTAACAGCCCCCTTTCAGTGAGGTTTTCAGGGATGCTTTTATAATAAATAGTTTGATTCAGAGAAGGAGAAGTGGATCCGTCTATTTAAATCAAATGCACAGAAACACGGACGATAACACAGTTCCATCTCTTTTCCACATTTCCATCTGAAGCTAAACTCACTCGACCACATATTGCACGCGAGATCTCCACCTCGTCTCTAATGCGACGTGATGGATTTATGAAAAACTGACTGAAAATCATGCAGGCGGCTCCTAGAAACAGAAATTCACATTAAAGAGAGTGGTGTTTCCTCAGTTACCCTACCTTAATTAATGACAAGATTAATCCAATCAGGGGTCTGAAGTGGATTTATAGCATGATAATACATTATTCATCACGGCTTCACGTAAAAGAACAGGGGAGGTTTCGCTTGTACCACTGTGATATCCATGTTTAATTCATGCCTCTATTCAAGCTGCTTGATTTCATACAAGATGCAACACATTCTGCTGTGTTTTCCGCTGCGAAGGGTCTGCATGTGTGAAACGCATATTGATCTCAAGATGTATTTGTGATTAGTGGCAATAGTAAGATTAGACCCTTGATTAAATCTGCCGTGGCCTGGCTGCAGCAAGGCATAATGAAATCTGATTATATTGACTGAAAGAGGGCCGCGTGCAGACAAACTACATTACTGCTGTAAAAAAGATGGATGTCAGGCGGTTCAACATGTGCCGTCTCCGTCTCCTTTGTTCTGCCGAGGCTTAAAAGAAAAACAGCATTTATTGGATGGTGAAATGCGAGAGGTCAAGAGGCAGTGCATGTAAAACACACGCGTCTTCCCTTTCTTCCTCCCATATTAATCAGACCTGAGAGGAATCCTGGAGTCGCCTACTGTCCAGAGACCTGGTGAGTTGTGTCCTAGATTGGAAGAGGTTCTCGGAAGCTGTGCCTGAGGCTCCCCTACACCTACCCCGAGGTAGTATTTCTGTTTCCCCCCTCCACATGTCTAGCTGCACACACTGATAGTACACACATCACGCACACAAAAACTAGTTCATATCTTTCTACGAGTAAATATTTATGTTAATCTGTAGGTCAGAACATGATTCTGATTTGTATGTTTAAAGGAAGGTGTCTGTACACAGATCAGGCAAAACATTACGACCACCTGCATAATATTTTGTTGGTCCTCTTTATGTGGTCAGAAATGCTCTGAACCATTGGACCTGGACCAGAGGAGCTCTCAGGGTGTCCAATGGCAGCAGTCTCCAACCTTATTTGCACCATGGACTGGATTCAAGCAAGACGATTTTCTACGGACCAGTCATCGCGCAGATAATAAACAAGAACTCACTCAGAGAGTGCAGTACTCCTCCAAGGACATTGTAGCATTTCCAACGGATGAAATCTTCAATAAAAAAATAACCTTGCACTGAACACAGGTGTGTGTTATACGTGTGTGCGTTATGTACGGATTTTACATCACGTAACCTAAATATGTAGCTGGTGGCGGGAACTGATGGGACTCGGAAAGTCCTGATAAGTCCACAGCAATGGATTTGTAGTAGGATCACAATCATGTGATCGTCAGCAGGCAGCTGACGTAGTGTTCACTTGTTGTCATGGTTACAGTGACACCATGCCGCTATCTGGCAATGATACAGAAATCTGTCACAAATCCATAATGGTCTAGTGTTTTTAAGAGTCCTCAACAAATAAAATGACTTGTTATTGCTCAATATTTACTTACAGGCTGTAAACATGTTTACTTCTGCTGTAAAGGTGGTATTTCAATATGGTGGTCTATGGGAATGACTCACTTTTACCGTCAGTGGCCATTTGAGAAACTGCAGTTGTTCTTTGTTGGCTTCAGGTTGCCACCTGGTCTTAGCCTTAAAATAAAACTTTTTCTCCATTAATAGGAGGTGAGTCCTCATAGCATCACTGTATAACCAAGTGTCTCTGCACACACTGATACAGGCACAGAGAAACACTTCCACACACTGCTACTGTCTTTATTACAGCGAGATAATGACACTGAAAATGCCAGGCGGTAATTAAGTCACAATCAATTTATTGAATTGGGATTTAAATGTTTGGACTCTGGGATTATACTTGTTTAGCAAATGAAGCAAATGTCCTGAATGGGTTGCATAACACGTTAAAAGTCGATCAGTTTAATTTGGGTACATACACTACATTACAATGATGTTGGTTAAGTTCCCTTGTTTGTTAATCTTATGTCTCTCGATGTGGTTGCTCAGAGTTGTACGAGAATCCAAAGGACTCAACAAAGTTAAATAAATGTTAATATAAATTAGATGCTGAATTTTATCCTAACTCTATAAATTTCTTCCACATACGCCATATTGCTGCATATATACGCCTACATAGTCAGTTTTGAGCTTGTTGAAGGCTGAACTTAACGGTTTGTAGGTTTATTGTGTTTTATTATTGCAAACAAAGACAAACTCGCTTTTTCTTTTACATTGCATGTCAAATGAAACTATGCACACAGAGTAGATATAAGCTTTTCTCAAATTTTACCAAATATATGCCTGATACCGGAAGAGTTAATAAATGATCTTCCAGTATTTTATGTTTTCTTCCTTTTTCTGTCTTGTAAATATTTTCAGCTATCACATCTGTTTACCTTACATAAAATATTTTTAGGCAGATGCAAATATACTTTCAAGTATATAAAACTAATAAAGAAAGCTGAGAGTCTGAAGTTAAATGCATGTAAAATTTGTCTAAGAATGGCTGGTCTTCACTTCAACCGCCAAACCTGGAGCCCTTGCTGTGTTAAGCAGCCTAAGGAGCCATGTCCACCACCAAGTGCTTTTTCTCTAGATCAAAAAGTTTTGGAAAGCATGGATGTACTTTTCTCTTTACTGAGACACAAAAAACAAATGTTGGCTGGTGTAGAAAACTCCTTAATGGACATTAGTTAGTAAAAACTTATATTACCAGTCACTGCTTAGTCTTCTTAGTTGGTGGCATTTGCTGGCTGTAAACATAGATTTAATTTTCTATTAAGAAAAAACAATTGCTATGCAGTTATGGTTTATTTTCTACTTAATCTGAAGTATTTTTGATTTAGCACTGATTGGTATGCTTGTGTGCTTCCCACCAGATAGTCTTTAGACATCTGATGTTATGTCTTGCAGTCAGGGAAAGACATAACTGCAATTTTCCACAAGTGTTTGCTCAGTAATAGCACCTGAAGGAAACAGACTTCGAAATGCTTAATGTAGCTTTAACATTTAGAGTGCAATCTCAATGCTGATGCTAATTATTCATTGCCTTTGTGGAAGATTTTATTTTTGTGCCCGGAGATGTTTTAAGGCTGAGTTCACTGAGGAATGATTTTAAAAACACCTCTCCTTAGTGCAGTTTATCAGGCCAAATGATTTTGGTGGGAGGATTGGTGGTTTGTATGACTTTTTCCCCGTTTTTGGGCCCAGGGGCAATTACCAAACTGTAGCAGCTGGTTGTTGTTGGCGTACGTTCTTAGTTAGAGAGCAAGTGTGTAACTGTTTCTGGAAAGAGACGCTGCTATTGATTCACAGTTTAACATTTCTTAAGAGAGATTTCAGAGCAGTCAGTAGCAGAGTACTAAGGTAAAGTTAGAATCAGTAGAAGTGCATTTAGTCTTTTAGCCTCTGCTACTTTTTCCTCAAAACACTGACCATGAAGAGAGTGTTCAGAGGTATTTCTATTGCCATCCTCACCATCATTAGAGGTAAATGTCAACTAAACGTGGCTCTTGCTTTGGAAGAAACCATGAAAGACCAGACCTCTGTACTGCCTTTTTAAAGTAATTCAGATGATCTTTTTCAAGCTTTATCTTTGATGCTCACAGCAAAGAAAACAAAGCTTTGGCTGTGAATGTTAGTTGAGAAGCTAGATGTAGTTTTAATTTATGTTTGGCCAATCATCTTCAGTATGTATGTCATCTTTGCTTTTCAAATTCATATTAAATATCAGCATCTGTTTTACAAGCAGCTGTAAATTTTCATCTGAGTGGTTGAGGCTACTAGTTTATATCGAACACTTTACAATGTTGTTGACAGAAAACAAGATGGTGTTTGATATACTGTAGTGTGCTTGAGGTCAGACTGGCCTCAGAGTGTAGTTTACCTCTTATTCCTTCTGTGTACAGTCACATGATGTTGCACAATGTAGAGTAATCCTGGCCAAAAGGTAGCGGAAGGTGACAGGCAGGCTCAGCAGACTTAGAAGATTTTATATCAGGTGCTTCTTCATTCATGTGAAACTCAAAGAAAAAAAAGATTTGCAAGGAGAAAATAATTTCAAAATTAATCCACAGCTAATGAAACACAGGTACACGTTTAAGCAGCACAGCCTCATCTGTAGCTTATATATATGGAGATCGCTTCTCACCTGTATCCAGAGAGCAGGGTGACCTACTCTCCAACCTGCAAGCAAACAAACCACAAACAACATCACCGTACAAACTACAAACTCACTAGCATTTGTAAATATCTCCATATGAGATAAACATCTGAAATCTAAACTAAATGGTGCTTTTCAATACAAAACAAACAATCATGAAGCAAGAAAAAAAACCCTCCATTTGGTCTGGCCCAGTGATGTCACTGGCACAGGGGCGGATCTACTGGAGTGGCATAGGATGGCAACTGCCACCCCTAGAAGATGCCTTGCCACCCCGGCTGCCACCCCAGTTCCGAACGATCTAATTCAAAAATATGTATATGAAAGGTTGTGGCCGGCCGTAAAGAGCGAAAGTCAAGGAAAGACGAATAACGAGTGAAACTCCGATGTCCGAGTGCTTTCGAATGCACCATGGTGACGTCACGTCCTGTACAGTCTACGCTGCTTCAGATACGAGGCGACACGCCCCCCCCGAGGGGGCTGCTCTTAGACCTCACTCATGTGGATGACAGCTGGACTTCAGTGTGACAGTAAGACACTAGTTAGACTGGGTTAGACTACATGCTAATATAACTGTTCACAATGTATTTAATGCTAATAGTGTCTAAATTCACATAAAGTGTGTGCTTGCGAGATGAGCCGCGGTTTCCAGTGAGTCTGGGCCTTGCTAATTTTTACTTCTGTAGCTAGTTAATGTTAGCGAACAGCCACAGAAGGATGGTGGGGGATCGTCTGTGGAAGTTTTTCTTTTCTTTTTTGACAATTACAACCTGTGGTTCTGACAGCAGGCTGTAAGTCAAAAGAAATCACACATTTACTCAGACTTTACATGACATTGAAGTGTAAACAAACCCCCAGTCACAGCAGGTTTTTATGCACTGTTTGAAAACTACATCCTGCTTGTTTAATGCTGGTTTTTGCCATTTTGGTGTCAAGGTCATAATAACACCAACATTGATGTGTTTCATCACAGTACAGTCATATCATTTAGTTTAGAGCTGAAAAAAAAACGTTTACATGTTAAGTATCTCTTTAAAGGTTTAAATTGTACACATCAGATTGTATCATAGTTAATAATGAAGATTATCAAAGGAAAAAACATAGTTCAGTCAGTGTCATTCTTGTAGGAGACAGTAAAGAATGAAGAGGAAGGGAACCACCAGCAGCTTTTCCCAGCCTAAAAGAAGAGAGGAGGAAGAACATCCCAGAGAGGAGATGGAGGAGGAAGAGTTCAGAGAAAGAAATGAAGGCATGCAGAGCTCAGACAGAGAAAGGTAAAACAGAGATTATCTCTGGTCCAGCTGGTCCACATGCTATGAATATTGCTTTAGTATAATATATCTGAGTAAGAGGTACACCTGTCACAATAATTACCTTTTTGGACAAATTATTATCTGATGTAGTTAGTCTTTTAATTTTAAGATGATAAGTAGATCCTTAATTCTTAGGAATATCCAAATATTGAAATTATAGAATTATTGTAAGAAATGTCTCAAATAAAGAGCATCAAAAAATAAAGCCACAAATCTAAGACAATCAATAAAATGATCTGGACTCTGACTCTGTTCTAGATGGATTGATAATGTAATCATTTTGGCAGGCTGAACATAAGCATAGATCACACAAATGCAGATTTCCCAAAACAGTGCATAAGAGAGACATTGTCTAGTCTTAATCTAATTTGTTACTAAATTTAAGAAACATTTTTAACATATCTAGCATTTGGTTTCTTCAAAGTGTATAAAGTTGACTTTATTTCAGTTTAAATCTTTTCCCCTTTCTGCTAGACATATCAAATCACATATTGTGATTGACAGCCAATAAGAACAACTCATGTTTAGGTTTGGCTGGCAAATACAAATGACATTTACATATTTAACATACTTATTCCAGCAGTATTTGCCTCAATTTGATAACGCCTGCTGGTTGGTTTCATCCAAATCCATCATTCCATTTTTGAGTAATGTTGCTAACAGACAGGCAGACAAATCAATGCCAGATAAAGAGAGTAGTAGTGTGTGATGTGTTGAATGAAAAGAGAGGAAAGTGGTCAGGAAAGAAAAGAGTTCTCGCCCACTTTGTCACACAGAAAATAAACAGTTATACACTTGTTCCTTTATTTATTGGTCATTCTTCAAGATAAGATCATTCTTGAAAATAAGACGTTGGGCGCCCGGGTAGCTCAACGGGTTAAGTGGGCAATCCATGTACAGGGCCCCCCTGATGCAGCGGCTCGGGTTTGATTCCTGCTCGCGGCCCTTTGCTGCATGTCTTCTCCCTCCTTCCTGTCTGTCTCCACTGCACCTATCAAATAAAGTTGTACAAAGGCAAAAAATAAATAAAATCAAGGGTGAGAGTGATGACAGATCCAAAATACCATAAATTATGCAGCTGAGAGTCTCACCTGCCTACTCTACGTGCCTTTTTAATTGCCCCCTGGGGACAAGTAAAGTTGTCTGAATCTGAAATCACATTTGGTTATTTAACAGGATTCAGCTGACTTGAGCGGCCAAGCCTCGTCCTGAGTTCTCCACCTTCTTCATCATGGTATCGCCCCTTTCAGGTAAGTGTGATTCACAATTACAGTAACATAAGAGACCATTGATATATAAAGGCAACGTTTTATCTCCCTGGAGCAAGAACTGCATGTTAGACTAACAGGAATATCATAATTAGGTGAACAAGAATATTCAAGTTGGCAAAACTTTTGTCAAAACTTGTTGATGACAAATCTATTCCATCACGTTGCCTTGAAATTTAAAGGTTTTGTCAACTTTTCTTTTGTTGTTTTTTTTACAGTGTATCAAACCAAAAAGGTTAGATTGCTGTTTTAAAGAAAAAGAATGGAGGCCGAAACCCTTGAACATAGTTTAAAAAGGGCGAGTTTGACTGATGTTAGATTCCCATGTCAGCCTGGCTTTACGGTCGCACAAAGCTAACTATGTCATTAGACCTTATTAAAACCAGGCGACACACTACAAAGAGAAAAGTGTGTTAAAAAATGAGTGCGGTGAAGGACCGTGCAAATAAATCTGGACTTTACAGCTTTATTCTGGTTTTTAACTTGGGTGTAATGATCTGTGGCATCTTAAGTTTTCAACTCAGTGCAAACATCATGGAGTAGTTAACGGCGACCTGAAAGAGCTGAATTCTACAGAATTTTCACACCTCTTCAATGGGAATATAATAATATGTGCCTCTGTAATAATAAGATAACAAAAATTCTGTACAGTCACTATGAATGGGAAAAATAGCTACAAAGACAAGCCTGTGAACATACGTATGTCTGTTGTAAAGCTGGACATTTTAATGTGGATCTATGAGGATTGACTTGCTTTTGGAGCAGGCCTCAATGGCCAGTTTTCCTGCGTTGGCTTCATTTGTCAGCCCCCGAGGTTGCCCGCTTGATTGCAACTGATTACGTTGGCTCTCAGATGAATAGTTATTTTCCAGAACATCTAAATTCTTGGATCGTGTAAGTCGAGCACAACAGTCCCTGCAATTGTCAGACTTTGTCAAGCATGTGTGATATCATTACAGTCGTGTTTTATTTTTGTTTTTCTATGATGTCCCCTAAATTGGTCAAAAAAAACCCTGATAAGTCAAACTTGAAGCTCATGAACAAATGAGGAGTTTTCACGTCTTACATCAAGCAGTTACATTACAGAGATCAACCACAAGAATATAAAAATTTTTGAACACAGAAGAACCTGGCCAGGTAAATAAGAAAGAGGGGCGAGTGGGAAGAGGAAGAGGAGCAAAGATCTGTGGTGGTGTAGTGAAGGGAAGACACCAAAATCGAGGGAGAAACAGGAGTGTACAGACACAGAGCTGTCCATCTAATGAACCGTGGTCGTACAATGGTTAAAGCTGGTCAATGAATAGCTTAATGTAAGTCATGCATCAGTGTCTTCAACTATATTGCATCCTAGAGGGAGCACAGCTATGGAATTATACATGTCCCATTATAGCAAGACAGAAGAACTGAAGTAAAACAATGCAGTACAATCACATCAAGCCAATAAGCGTCAGAGAAAACTCACACTGTTTGAATATGTATGAACACATGATGCACACGCTACAGCGCATATACAGTAATATTATCTATTTCTGATCTCCAGTGTGTCAAACTAGTTGGCATTTGGAAGAAGAGCAATTTTCACACCTCAGCAAGAGCAAAAGATCTGCAACATGGCTGTAGAAAATAATGCTATTACATGGAGACAGATCAGACAGAGTGCTACCTTTAGTGGACAATGGCGCCTTTCAAAATATCAACTCTGCGAGCATCTCTACAATAGATGGCAGCACCTGATGACCATGAAACAACTCTAGGAAAATAGGTGCCACTTTATAAAAATACTAACAGAGTGAAGGAGCTGAAGTAAAAGTCTGAACAGGGGTGAACTATACCCGGTATATCGGCCAGAGTTATCGGTTTTCCTTTGCGTACTGACAGTATATAGGCCTGTATGTATTTATAGAGGAGGCAGGGAAGAGCACAGGGCATTTTTACTTCGCTGTGACTGTCTGATTCCACAGTAAAACTGCTTTGTTGATTGTATTACAGGGACTAATGGAGGAAATGAAATCCCTGACATGCTTTTGTTTACGAGGTTGATCAGACTGGCCAAAGGCAGGAGACGTGGCTGAAATGTTCCAGACCTCCGAGCCACGGTTGGTGTCCCATGTCAGTGTGGCAACATCACTGTCTGTGCTGCAATATCTGGGTACACGCATTTCCAACACCCAGAAAATATTCTCATGCACCCTCTACAGAGAAGAATGAGAGAAGTTTGGTAAAGTATGTCTTTCCACCTTCCACCATCGGGAAATGCAGTTCCTTCCACCATATTCTCCCTTCCAGTCTTTTCTGCATGAAAGTGGGAGGTGCATGATCATTGGTGTAAAGAACAAATGTCCCTGCTTGCTGCAATGGATGCTGCTTGCAGAGTAAATCATTGCAGAGAGTAGGCAACAAGCTTTCTTTCCCCTGTTGCGTCCTAAGGGGAAAATATCAGGTGTTGTTGAGAAATCCTGTTGCCGGATAGGAAATGTAGCTTTACTGTGCTCCAGTGTTTGGCCATACATTATTTAACTTTATGTATCTTTGTATTATACTGTGCTATGTAGGTGTTCTGTTTACTGTGGTGTAACACACAATAGCATTTAGTTAATTCTAGGAAAAGGAGAACATTGCAGTGTAGTAAACATTCTGTGTCAATTAAAAAAAAAAAAAGACTAAAATATGTACATAAATGAACATTTCCAGGGCCCACTGTCATACTGTCCAAGCATCTACACAATATACCCACAATGATTTATAAAATTCTGAAGGAACTTTTAATTATGAGGGCATTGACTTTATATACAGTCATGGAAAAAGTTATTAGACAACCCTTGCTTTCTTCAACTTCTTGTTCATTTTAATGTCTGGTACAACTAAAGGTATATTACCTGAAGAATGCAATGAACATGGCAACAATGCAGCTGATTCCATAATACTTCATGTCCTATCTGACATGCTTAAGCTTCATTGTATTCCAGGGTATATAAGAGGCCATTTCATGTCATAAGCAGCACTGCACATGCAAAGGCTTAGAGTGATTTCCTGCTGACATTCACAAGGATTGGACTGTTGATGATTGGGCTACGGTTCTCTTCAGTGATGAATCCAGTTTTCACTTGATGTCCTCTCCATCCAACTTACTGGTTAGGAGGAAACCTGGAGAAGCTACAAACCAGACTGTCTACCCCTACAGTAAAACATGGGGGTGGATCAGTGACCATCTGGAGTAGTTTCAGTCTGGGTGGAACAGGGCAAATGAACCAGGTCATGTTTGGGGCTACTCTTGGAAACAGTCTTCTTCCATCAGCTGGAAAACTCTTTCCTGCCTCCAATGACTGGATTTTCCAACAAGACAATGACCCTTACCACACGGCAAGGTCAGTCAAAGCCTGGATGGAGAACAAGAACATTGGAACCATGCTTTGGCTGCTCAATCACCAGATCTAAATCCAACTGAAAACCTGTGGAAAATCAAACTCAGAATGGAGAACCACAAGCTCAAAAACAAAGCAGGTTAGGTAGAATTAGTGCAACAGGAATGGGCTGCTGTGGCAGCAGAACAATGTCAGAAGCTGGTGGAGAGCATCCAAGACGCATGGCTGCAGTCATCAGAAACAATGGTTATGAATCAGTACTAACTCCTGTGTGGATCATCGGACTAAAATACACAGAAAAGAAAACCTGGAATCCTAAAAGCTGTTTTTGGCAGAACAATGCCATAGCTATTGATGGAAGAACTGAAGTGACTTTGGTTATTATCAAGAAAACCATGGATAATGTCTGATATCAGCTCTTAAATTAAACTGTTATGAGCTATTTTTTGTTGATATCATTATATTTGTCCAAACAAATATACCTTTAGTGGTACCAGGCATTAAAATGAACAAGACATTGAAGAAAACAAGGGCAGTTTGATCATTTTTTCCATGACTGTACATGAGAATAACTTTGTTTCTAAGTCGGAGTTCAATGTTTCGGTGTGCCGTGACCTTTTTCAGGTGTGTTGCCGTTGCGTTTCACTTTGCCAAATAATTTCCTCTGGCAAATGCCCGAGAGCTTTGAGAATGTTATCAATGTTTCAAGGAAGCGGCCAAAGCAATTGAGAAAAACTATAATGTGTCAGCACAGCGAGGGCTAGTTAGTGTTGCCGGGTCTCTCGCAATCCAGCGACGCAGTGACCCTGACAGATACAAAAAGCTGCACTACAGGGGACGCAGCCAAGTAATGCATCATAGAAGCAATGTTCCAGTCATTCTGCTGTCTCTCTCTTCTTTTTTCCCCCCTCTTCACTATGCCTTTCATGCCCTCCTCCCACATCTTGCAAGGACATCACCCGCTAGCATGTGAATCTGCATTTGTTATTACAACTAAGACTTCACTGTGGTGGTCGCTGCCTCCAACCGTCAGGAAAACACAATGTTTTCCCCAAAAGTTGTTCCATGTCCTTCTCAAAAAAGGGTTTCCAGTTTCATAGTTTTCAGTAAACAAACTCTCACCTCAGGGTATTTATAAGTGTGAAGAAGAGATGAGCCGCTGAATAGTCCCCAGACTTTTTCAGTAATTAATAGAAATATTTAAAGTCTAGTGGTGTTGCAGATGTGTTTCATTGAATGTTTGCATTATTCATGTTTGATGTCTTCTTACCTGGCATTAATATTCATACTACGGCCATTATTGAATTCAGGATTTTCATTCAATAAGGGAAACCTGAAAATAATGAGTCCAGGTATAAGCTAAAGGCAGCAGTTAAGAGCCTTCAGCAGTCAGTCCCCTGTTTCATTCTCGACTAGACCAGACTTTTACTGCATGTCATCCCCTTACTGCCTCTCCCCATATTTGAAGTCTCTTTTCATGGCAAAAGAAAGACTGCAGTCAAAAGCTTTTGCAGCCAAAATATGGCAGAAAGTTTCTGTTTTTATGCCTAAATTAAACCCACAATCCCATGTGCATCACAGAAGTACAGATTCGGTGGGCAGAAGGAATCTTTTGCATGAAAAATGAACCTCTCTATTTGTAAAACTCACTAAATAAAGTTTTTACTTGCTGATTATTCATGTGAGTTTGAAGCATCGGTATCTGCACCAAAGTGCTTCCTATCAAGCAGGCAGAATTAGGCCACGGAGATGTATTAAGGAGCACGACTCAAAGGACGGATAGAAACTTAGAAGGAAAATAAAGTCTTTTGGCTGTCCAACTAACTATTAGACCACAGCTTTCTGTTTTCCGCTAAGGCTGTCCAGCTGCATGCTGAAAGACCTGTGATTCTGCCAAGTAATGACATAATTTCTCACAATACCGAATTTCCTGCCTGGACACTTTCATCAGTCCGCTGAGGGAACAAGAGGGATGGGAACGATGTAAAACAACATTCAACAAGTATAGCAGCCTATTTAATGTCGATTCAATTTAATGTCTCAGTTTTGAACTAATCTGACTGTGGCCAAGCCGTACTTTGACCTTAAAAATGTCACATTTTGAGGTCTGCTGTTATTATATGCAGCGTCTGCACCATGATGAGTCTATATTGTGTGGACTACTGGCTACTGGAAGGCATCTTAAGACCTCACAGTTTGCCAAATTTCAGAACCAGCGTCTCTCTCTGCCTCCATTTTCTTCTCTCTCTTGTTTTCATATTAGTGCTTTATATTTTTGTGCTCGTAAATCAAAAAGACGGACACTCCTTAGGAACGTGCCACATTTTCTGCATCACAGTTTGACCTTCGTCACCAACAATGAAAACATCACAGAGAAAGTAAAATCAAGCAGCATGCCAGTGTAAGACTTATAGTTGGAAGATTAGTATTTAGGACTTCATTCTTGAATTAATCTTCCGAAAATCCCATCACAGCCATTCAGTCCAAATCATTGTTTGACATGCTGACCAGCAGAACTGGCCACAAATGCATCAGCTGTCAAAACAACTTTCAGCTATTTTTTTAAAATTTTTTTTTACTTTGGGTCTACAAACCAAAGTAAGAGCCTGTTGTGATTAAGCCACTCTGAAAATGAAGGTGTCACTCACAAGTTTTGCTTGTAAAGTTGTTGTAAAGTTGTGAAATGTGCTGTATTTTGTGTTTGTTAGCACTCGTTTTTATTTTTTATGGTGCTAATCTGTGTCAGCACACTGTAGCGAGTCTGTGTGTTAATGTGAAGTGCATTTACCTGCACTTTGCCTAAATTTTGATATATTCGGATACATTTACAAGCCAATTGTATTTCTAATCCACTTCTAAAGCAGTTTTGGATTAATTTATAGGTGTATTCACCCTATACTTTTGAGCAGAGAAACTAATTACTTAATTACTAAATGCAAATTATTTTAATTTCATTTATTGGTAATTTGGTAATGTAGAAAGTTGGTGTTGAATTATAAATTCTTGTACAACGTGGAAAAAGAATGTAGAAACTGTTGTAAAGCCTTTACAAACAGGGTAACAAGCTATAGACACTGCAGGTCATAGTTGAAGTTGCTTTATTCTGACCTGTTCCTCAGGTTGGGTTTTTTTTTGGATCGGATTTGGAAATCTTGAGAAGAACCAAGGATCAATTTCCAGTGCTGGATCGGCGAGCGTCAGCCCAAAGAGTCGAACAAACTGGTAGCTGGTAACGTAACTGGTTACAAACACATAACCGTGAACACTGAACTTTGAACCATTGACACTGAAAGACTAAAAAAACCCCACTAAAGACAAAAAGGAATATTTTTATTTCATTTTATTTATCTTTTATTCTATTTTTGAAAGCGCTATTTTTTTTATTATTGTGCACAGACCCCTTCACAATTTAAACTTTGCAATTAGATGCAAATTGTCTTTTAAACTGTGTCGTCTCCCTTGTTTTCGCACACTCTGGGCTCCTGCGAATTTAGTCTTCTGATCTGGCCTATCCTCCTTTCTACTGTAGTACTTTGGTTAGAGGTAACTATACTGCCATACCTAGTACAGAGACAGTACAGAAGCACTTTAAGTGTTACATTTAGCACAACAATGAGCACAAAAACTGCTTCTTTGGACAGTTTGTATAAAGAAAAAATGCTCTAAAACACATAAGCATGAAGTGCTCCGCAACTAATAGGTCATCAGATCAGTAATTTCCAGTCTTTAACCTGACAAAACAGGACAAGGCCACTGAACAGATGTGAGATTCACTAATGTAGCATTTGGAAAGCCGTGAAATCGAAGGGTAATAATGACGATTATGAAGCGTAACTGTGGCAACCTGAGCTAATGCTCATTGCTATGATAATTGCAATGATAATCTGATCTACAGTTATTCGCCTCACCAGCCTCCTCAGTAGTCACTGTTCTCTTAAGGCTATTTCACGCTTTCAGGGTCCGCAAGAGCTCATGAGAAGTAAATTTCATCATTGAACCAAGTCTTTGGGGGGACGAGCAGACCGTCTGTTTGGTCATCCATACCTAGTCACTGCTGGATTTTGGAGGAGCTTTGTTTGTGTATGCTTTCATTGACGGAACACAGTAGGAAGTCCTAAGTTGTCCAAAAATCCTGTGCTATGTTCACACACTGTACCCGGCACACCTCAAGCATAATTACTGATATGATGCTACAACGGATAGACCATGACTTGGCCTTTATGTGTTGTTTGTCTGACTTCTATCCATTCTTATTTTCTCTACCTCCCTTCACCCTCAACCCAACCGGTTAAGGCAGATGGCCGCTCTGCCTGAACCTGGTTCTGCTGGAGATTTTTTTCCCTCCTTAAAGTTTTTTTCTTTGATTTTTACCTCGGGATTAATATCTATCTATCTAGCTATCTAGCTGTCTTTTCTTCTCATTGCTAAAGAGCTGCTCAAAAGTGAATATTTGTTGTGGTTCTCTCCAAAACATATTTTAAAGGTCTTGATTTTACTATGAAGTGCCTTGAGTTTGGTGCTATATGAATAACACTGAATTGAATCACTTATGTAAAGTGAAAATCACAGTATACGCTGAAGGAGCCATCAGCTAATCAAGGGTGAGCTTAGGATGAGGATAGCTGGACTCCTCCTGAACTCTGTAATTAACGTTTTTCTATATCCTGCTGCCCCCTTTAATTAACGTTATCAGACAAAAAGGCCTAATTAACACAAACAATGACACTGCTACAAAGGCTGCACACTAAATCGCCGAGTTAAAAACAGACCAGGTTTGATTTAGTAGAGTGCAGGCACAATACTGGTTCAACCTGACTCTGTACGAATGGATTGTTTTAACCCAGTCTTCATTTTCTTCATTTTTAGTCATGATTTTTGGTGTATTTACTCAGACTACAATATGATAATTTGTATTTTTTGCACTTTAAAACTGCAAAAGATACAGCTGTTCCTTATTTTAGTTTATGTAAATAACCCAATAATAATAAAAGGTGAGCCAATTCACAAAACTAATGCAGAAAAAAAACCCATAAAATAATGGCATCCTCAAATATGCCGTTATTTTATTGGCATATGGACTAGAGACGGAAACACGTGCTGACCTGAACCTGCATGAATGATGACAGATAGTGGCTCATTCTTTGGTAATTTCATGATGGCAGCTTCAGCTGGCTCTTGACTTCTTTTCAGAATAATAAGACGATGAAATGCTCAAGAGATTGTACAAAGAAGTCATGCATAAGAGTCCACGTCCAACTGCTGGAGTTCAGCTGAGACATTAATTGGGTGGAAACGTCAGGAGCCGAAATGGTACACTGAGAGAGAACATTAATATCATTATCACAGCTGCAGCCTTGGTGAAAATGAAATGGTTCTTATCACAGAGTGTGTTCGGACTTTTTCACCTTTGAAAGCTCACATGTAAGTTAACGTTGGGGTCATTTACAGCTATGATGATACAGATACAAGGTCTGAACAAGCTGTGGTTTTAATTTGTTCTGAGTGGTTCTGATTACATATCCTAGATTAAAAATCTCACGTTTTCAATTGTTCCATACAAACACCTCGTGGCTTATTTCTTTTTTGTTTAATACGTGTGTTGTGAAATGTTTTTTCATGGCTTGGTTTGATTTGATCAGACTCTCTCTCTTCAGCATAATAAAATAAGCAGAAGTGATTCATCCCATGGCTTTGTTAATAAACAGTTTTAACCTTTTTCCTGATTACTTATTCATAGAAACGCTGTTTAGTTGAATGTGCTTTTCTTTGCGTATTCAAAATATTCCATTTCCCCTTTGATTCCTCTGTTGAAATTACATTAATGGAACCATCAGAGTGCAAGTAAACGAACTTCACAGCATTGCTCTGCTGTCCCCACCTCTTCTTTTAATTTGTCCAGAGTGAACGACTTCCTTTATTGGGGTGAACATTTATAATCCCATAGAATGGAGGAAACACTGACCACTCTTGTTTTAGCAGTCAATTAGCTTTCAAAACATCCTGAGCACCAGTTGTCCTGATTCCCTTACAAACAAATGATGTTTCTCAGTTTCTTTGTGACTATATGCGGAAAGCAAACTGACGAGCAATGGTTAAGACCAATTTATTGCCATGCTAGGGGGGAGAATGATGGTGTGGAGGAACGGTGGTGAAGGCTGATAGCTGAGGGAAGCTGATGGTGGAGCAGGCTGAGGAGGGAGTTGCAGGCGGGCATGTGGTGGAGCTGGCAGTGCAGGGAAGCGAACGTGGCAGGCTGGATGAGCTGCAGATCAGCTGATGCCTATAGGAGCAGATCAGCGTGAGGCAGGCTGGCAAACAGGGTGGACATGAAGCACCAACCCGTTCTCATTCCCAAGATGTCAAATAATGCCGTTTGTCAGAGCTGCTGGTGTCTGAGAGATACGAACAAGGCATTATTTGTGAGGTTTTTCAGTTTAAGAATAGTCAAAAGGAGGTCACCAACCCAGTCCCCCAAAGATTACCATCTTCTACATCTAAACCACGTTCTTAATCACAGTTTGAGGGAAACTTATTTTGTGTCACATTATGTTTAACGTGAATAATTTTCAAATCAGCATCTTGGGCATCCATTTTATTGTTTTTTCTCGTTCCCTTTCAGGAAACTAACCATATATTCAATTAGATTGAACCCTTCATCCTTGTAATCCAAAAAAAAATGGAAGGAAGGAGTCATGCTTTAAGACAAACCATGATATTTTCCTATACGTATCCATGTAGTTTTCAACGTAATCAAATGCAATAATAATAATACATTTTATTTGTAATGCACTTTTCATTTAAGCAAAATCTCGAAGTGTTGCATTAAAGATATAAAAAGAAAAACAAAACAAGCAGGTAAAATAAAAATTTCAGGGACACGTTTAATTAAAAGCTTTGTTAAAAAGAGACATCTTTAAGCCTTTTTTAAAAAAAAAACATCCACTGTCTGTGGAGCTCAGGTGCTCAGGGAGGGAGGTCCAGATGTGAGGGGTGGCTGAGTTGATAGCTCTATCTCTCATGGTCCAGAGTTTGGTTCTAGTCAGGTGGAGGAGGTGACAATTATTAGTGTGGATTTTTCTTTTGGATGATTGGTGGCAGAGGAGTTCTTTGAGGTATTCCAAGGCATTGCCATAAATGCCCTGATGGGTGAGGAGAGCAATTTTGTCCTGGCTTGTGAAGGAGATGGGGAGGCAGTGGAGTGAACAGAGGATGGGTTTGATGTGGTTTTGCTTCTGCAAGCAAGGGTGAGGGTGGGAGGGAGTTTGGCAATATTTTTGAGGTAGAAAAATGAAGACTTGCACAGATGTTTGATGTGGTTGTTGAATGTCAGGTGAGGGTCCAGTCTCACACCGAGGTTGCCGATGAGAGGGGAATGTCTCGTCTGGAAAAGATGATGGTGGTTATGGAGGATGATTGGACCTGATGAGGGGTGCCGACAAGAATGGCTTCAGTTTTGGAGCTGTTTTGTTGGAGGAAGAGTGAAAGCATAAAGTAAATGAATAATACTGAAACTTGCAAACCCCGATCGACTGACCTCTTAGTCAAACTGAAAGCCTTTCCAGAGTTTTTTAAGCAGATGCAAAAAAAATTAAAAAAACTACTTGTTTCAGATGGATATTGCATTTCTCCAAACAAAGCAGTTTAGTTTTGTTGGATTGTAATTTTGTGGCACTACTTTCACCCAAGACTAATGGCAGAGTAGGATTTTTTGTTTCATTTTATTCCATGACTTAAACCTGCCTTCCACTCACTGTTTAGTTTAGGCTCCAAAACTGCTTGCTTTAATCTAGGAAATATCACGTTCTGTAACTTGTGGTTACAAGAGAAGAACAGGAACAACATTTGCAGAGAACATTCAGCGACAGTCTCATGGTGTCTATAAATTACATTCTTTTCAGGTCTATGTGACTAACCGGCACACTGAAAAATGGCATTTAAGGGTACCCAGTGTGTTTTAATTCGACACAAATGGGTCCTGACTGAGGCTTGAAGCACAGGTAGAGCAGGATTAATAAAATAAAAGTGAGAAACACCACAAGGTGTTAAAAGTTAAAGTGTAAGGAGCTGGTGCTTTGGAACCACACTGTCTGAGTGAACAATGTGGCAGAGAGAGCAGGAGGAAGCAGGGTTTAAGTGTTGCATTGATGAGATGATGAGAGGCAGGTGTGTAGGCTGATGCAATCAGGAGAGCGGGAGGAGCGCCATGTCCACAGAGAGACAGACACATGCAGAAGCAGACAGACAGAAAGACAGAAAGACAGGCAGGGGAGCACAGAAACACAAGGGAGGGGAAATCAACACAAACACAAGGGATGAACTAAAGGTACAGCCAAGACCGTGACAATGCCTGTTTGTGAGCGAGAAACGAATCAATACGAGGCTTCAGTCTGTCAGAGTAAAAGATTATTTTGCATGGAATAAAGGGACATGTAAATAGGGTGTGCTTTTTTCTGTGTTGTTTAAAATACAGCAATGATTCTGCTGAAAATTTGCAATTCTTCATAAGCGCAGTCAGTAAACATGATCAGGGCACCAGGTGCTGCAAACACCGTCCAAAATTGGCCGGTGTGAGTAGATCCCCTGTCTTGTCAGTCCAGTTTGTTCCCGTGGAGCTGCTCTTCTAAGTGAATCTGAACCTCTGATCTGCTCATGACCTGCATCTGAACCAATGTGACTATTAAGAAATAAATACAAATGTTGCATTTCTATGCATATTATGAAAATGGATTTATTTTTGATAGCAACACACCAGTTTTCTGTGGCAACTCAAGAAATAACATGCAAAGGAAGGTTAATACAGACTCTGGAATCCTGTCATTTATCATGAAGTCTATATATACCAGATCTGTCATGTTTGACGTATAACTCCATTGTATGCAACTGTGCCTTTGTACTGTGTTTGACCTCTCGGCACACAGTGTTTACTGTCACAACTGACTGCCTTCTCTAAGTGACTGTGTGAGCTACACTCACAGCAGTAGCCCACTTAGCTTGATTTGAACAATATGGCAAATGAAAGTGGAAGATTATTTATTTTTGTTCCAGAGTGCGGCACATCCAGCAAGCAGTTTCCAAAATGAGGTGTGGTTTTTTTGGGGGTTTTTTTTGTTTTTTTTTTTGGTTTGAGAGGCGACAGAGCCATTGATTGGTCTCACAGCCAGCAGTGAAAAAGAACTCCCCTTTTTGTTCGATGCTTCCTTCGGCGCCGGCAGTTGACCTCCGGATCAGGTTTGCAACTAGACCTTGTAAAACATCAGCGGCCCGTTTTGTCTGCCTCCTTGTTTGATCTAGTTCAGCACTCTTCGACTGCTTGTCCTCCACTGTGAGGTGTCCGTCTTTGCAGAAAATAAGAGAGAACTCCTGAGATTTTCCTCCTTCTTAATTGTGCCGTTAAATCACCACTTTCACACACCTATTTCTGCACTTTCAACAGTTGGTCTCCACCACCACAGACAGCATCTTTGGAGTTTGATATAATTTGTTAAACATAGGCTTTGTACAATTTTACATGGCTCTCCTGAATTCTCCTCTTGTCCCTGTGCGCTGGGTCGATAACATTTTGTCGTGTTTATGTTCTTTAAACACCTTATTTGTAGGAAATGTTACAGTCAGTTGAAACAAACCTGACAGAAGTCAAACCGGCACCTATTATTCAGCTGTAGTTGTTCCCCTCCTGTTTTATAGTCCCTTTTGTTAATTTAATTTCTAGCTGTAATTCAGTTTTTATTATCAGCAGTCACTGTTAATGGTGAGAGCTGCTTGAATAAATGAAACCTCGGGCTCGCAGCTCTGTTTTTGTGCCTCACGCTGTTCTCAAGGTGCTGGTTCTTTTTATTATGCATACAAATAATCATAATATTTAAATGACACTTCTGAAAATGTACAAAAATAACAGTGATCAGCCTCAACATTAACACCGCCTGCCTAATATTGTGTAAGTCCCTCTTGTGCCACCAAAACAGGACTAACTTGTCTGGGCTTGGACATGGGACATCTCGGGGTATCCAGTGGTAGATGAAACGGACATTGACTGCAGATCCTTTGGGTCCTGTCAGTTGGGAATTATTGTTAATAATTGATTGGATTAAGATCTAGAGAGTTTGGAGAACTTGACGTTGGCATGGGCTCATGGTTACTTTCCTCCATCCATTCCTGAATTGTCATGACCTCCACCTCCGCTGCTTAGCTGGCTGCCTTCCCTCCTTTTCTTTTCCCTGGTGGGTGTGTGTCCTCCACTCTGGTTAGATAATCAGCTGACTGGGGACACCTGTGATGAGGAATGGCTCACCTGTTCCTCATTCTCCCCCTGCCATAAAGAATGGCTTCTTGCACTACTTAATGAAGGACCGTTGCACTGCTCAGTGTCAGTAACTAAGGCCAGTACTGTCTAGCTCCACATACTGTGTTGTCGTAGATCTAATCCTCTGTTTCTCCGTGTGGTTCAGCTCGCCATTCCCCATCGCTTCACCTGCTCCAACCTGGTCATCTGCTCCTCCGTTTGGATCTCGCTTCAGCAAACACCACCATCCTCCAGAGACCACTCACCCTGGACCACCGCTGTTACAGGTTAGCCTCTGGTTCACTTCCTCAGACTGTGTTCAGCTAAACTTCCCCTTCTGTTCAGTTTTTAGTTTGTCCTGTCGGCCGAACTAACCTTTTAGAAGTCCTTTTTGTCCTGCTCGAGTAGCAACGCTATTGACTTAGTTTATAAGTTGTTTTTCAGCAGTTTTAAAGTTTTATTTTTTCCTTATGTCTGTGGACTCTGGTATTCTCTGTTTACTTGCCGTCAGCTCAATTCGGCTGAAGTTCTTTAGCTGAGTCTTGTTGTCTGCTATTGTTGAGCCTGAGTCTCTGTGCTTGCCTAGCCTGGTGATACCACATGTTGGTTTGCATTTAGGGTTAATAGTAGGTTACGTATCTTTCCAGTCAGCAGTGTTTTGTCTAGTTTTCGGTTTAGAGCCCAACTGGGGCCCCGTGTGTTTCTTATGCATTCTGTAAATAAAATTGTTAGTCTTCTCCTAGAAGAGTCGTTTGAGTCTTTACACAACTGTGACATGAATGGTTTTTGCAGAGTGGCAGGGCACATTGTCCTGCCAGAGGAGGCCAGTACCCCACGCTGGGAGCGCCCTTGCCACTGGAGGGGTTTCTTGGTCTGCAACTATGTCTAGGAGGGTTTTATATGTCAAAGTAAGATCCAAATGAGTGCCAGGACCTGAGATTTCCCAACAGAACATTGCAGTCGCCTGTCAGTGCTTTTAAATGTTGTGGCAAATTGGTGTATATTGTGTTAAAAAATAAATCTTATCTATTAGTTTGTAATCTTGTAAAGACAGTGGTTTATAGTAGGGATAGACTGATTATCAGACCAATTGTAGAGGCTGATATTTGGCTTTTTTTTTTCAATTATTGATATTGTTTTTCTCATTGATCAATTGTCATTAAATAAGTGCACTACTGTGGGTCTGATACAGCTGCTGTGATCTCAGTAATGTCTCTCTAGCAGAGACACAATCTGGAAAATCTGAAACGGAGAAATACAAGTGATCTAACAGCGACAAAAACAGAATAGTGCACAGAAATGCAGGAGACAAACTGTTCAATCTCAAATCAATCAATCAGTAAATAGAGCAGAACATCATAGCTTCCTGTGCTGTTCTGACTTCATCATTATTATTGCTAGGAGCTGCCTTACTAAGGGAGAACACTAGTTATGAATGAATGCTGTTAAAGTATAGCATTTAATCTGTATCGGTTTAAAATATCGGTTATTTGTCTTTCATGATGACCAATAGTCGCCCTGAAAAACCCCACATCAGTCCATCTCCAGCTGATAGGAAACTGCTACACAGTGTTTCACAGCTCTACCTGATTCGGAGTTGGTGAGGTCACTGAAGTCATCGTCCAGTTCATGAAATCAGATTGAGATTACTGTGACATTCAGACCGTGATTGGTTGGCATTACGAAGCACAGAGTGTTCCACGAGCACATTCCCACATCATTACAGCTTCATCACCGGCCTGGGCAGTGAACAGGCCGGCATGCTGTCACTGCAGCCTGAAATTTCTGTTCTTGACTGACAGGACCTGAATCCAATGAAGTATTCTGCTGGTGAACATGTTGTGCATTCTGAGATGCTTCTCTGCTCACCACCGCTGTAAAGAGCAGTTATCTGAGTCGCTGTTGCCTTTCTGTCAGCTCCAACCGGTCTGGCTATTCTCCTCAGATCTCTCTCATCAACAAGGTGTTCCTGCCCGGGGAACTGCAGCTCACCAGGTGTGTTTTTGGTTTTCTCACCTGTCTGAGTAAACGCTGAAGACTGTCCTCACGCTGAACCTGAACTCGGTCTCCTGGGTCCTGTGTCAGACTTATGACTCCACCATTTGTGCTTTTTGAAAGTTTTCGAAGACATTTCCTACTATATCATACTCTTAGCTTTCCAGGGGGAAAATGAGTTTCTTTGAAATTGTAATTGAGAATGCAGCATAGTTGTCTGGAATGCATATTTATGCTTTTTTTTTTTTTTCAATACAATACATACTCATGGCGAAGTATAATGATGTTTAGGTAACTCATATCACTTTGTTAAGGATAGGGAAGGACAAGCAGCACGAATTTCATTTGAACCATCTTTGTTTTTTTTAGCTTCCTTTCAGTATACATCCCACTTCTGGGATTATTGCGCACTATTTATGTTTCCATAGTAAATAAACAGACAAAACAAGTCAGAAATATGATATACGCTTCATTTATTGCGGATATTTCACAGAAGTGGCATCTAGACATGAACTTTCAGTGACATTTTGCTGGACATCATCAGCTGTAGGTCATATTTCTTATCCATCAGTGTAGAGGGCTGGAGAGTTCGTTCAGGAAGTGGTGAATTAAATTTGGAAGCCCCACGGTTGACTAACTGAAGGTGTTTGCACAGTGTTGTGTCTGGGACAATGAGCAGTGACCTCTCAGTCAGAGGATGGACGCTCAGGAGGTCAGGTGTTTGGATCATTTGCCTCAGCTGCCTCAGGTCTGGACAGATTTCTGTGTTAACTTATTGACTAGGGGGCTGGCTGGCGGACCTTTTCAACCGTTTGCAATCAAACTCTGCTCGGGGCTGCAGTGTAGGGCACAAAGAGAAATATTTCAAATGCAGCCTGAAGGAGCGTCTCTGTGGGTTTGGCCCATCAGTAATTCCTGTGCACCTTCCTCATAATGTTATTGATAGCATTCAGAACTCCAAATCCTCAGCCCCACAGTCTCTCCTGTGTTATTTAAAGGGCTGTTTCTGAGGAAATATTGTCTTTGTCTCCTGTAAAAATCATTGTAATTTGAACAGGATTTGGGAAAAAGTCTTGTACAGTAGATGTAGCTGCAGTTTTTTGTCTCTTTTTTATCGATTTTTAAAGCAACGGTCCTTTTTGTTTTCCCTCAGACTCACACTTGCATCAGTTTCTTGAGTTACCCAGCAATATAACACCATAATGGAATAATTTATTGAATGTACTTTGTGTTTGGAAGCTGCCAAAACTATACTGACAGAACAGAAAATGGGTAAAATGAACAGTAATATGAATAAATAAAGTTTTGGGATTGATGTGAGGGAATGAAGAGACTTTTCATGGAATTCAGAAGTATTGTAAAGGGATACAAGTGCAGCCTTGAAACAAAACCTCTCACCTTATCCTCTCAGTGGCTTCATTATTTATGCCATAACATAAATTCGCAACATGTTTCCCTCCATCACTCTCTCTATTTCCTAGCTGAAGTATACAAATGGGTTTACGTGCTCTTCCCATTTATTGTGTGTTGCTTACATTTTTGCATTTTCAGATACATTTGCAAACCACTTTTAGCTGAAGAGCCGCTTTGGGGGAAGATAATGGATGGATTTTAATTTGGGTTTGTGATATATTGACCTTGCTAACATGTTTGAATAAAAATAATATGCTCCTGGGTATTGCAGTGCATAAATGTATAGCTTATGTGTTTGTGATTGCCCAAAAACTTTCACTAATACATAAGTACATAATCTGCTGAAAGCATCCTGTTTTGAAAAGCTGAGTGACCAAACAAGAAAGAGACAGTGAGGGAAGTCACCAAGACATCTAATGGCGCTTTTCCATCAGCACCTACTCGGCTCGACTCGGCTCAGTTTGTGAGGTTTTCCATTAGGACGTAGTACCTGGTACCAGCTACTATTTTAGTACCTACTGGGCCGGGGTTCCAAGCAAACTGAGTCGAGCCGATAATGTGACGTCTACAGAGTGCAGGCCACTGATTGGACAGGGAGTGACGACAACACACAGCATACATATTTTAATACCTAGTAGCGATAAATTTCAGCCATTACAGGGTTGTACACGGGACTGCTTTACGATAACTGTAGCGAACTAGCATTAGCTTACCCTCATACGCCGTCTAGTTCGTATCCTCTTGTCTTCGGGTTGATACTGCTGTATGGCCTCCCAGAATCTCCTCTTCTCTTGAGTGTTTCGACTCGCCGCCCTCAGCTTTCTCTGACCCTCTTCTTTTACTTTACATGTGACAAAAAAGACCAAGCAGCAGGTGTACCATCGCCTCAGTGGCCTCCATTGATGTGTTGCAAATGACGTTAAGGGACTTTCGGGTCGCTGTGAAATGACGACTCCACCACGATGAGGTGGCACTCAACTGTAATGGAAAACGACCTAAACCAAGTAGAGTTGAGCCGAGTAGGTCTGAGTGGAAAAGTGCCTTAAGACTCATTAAGGTGTTACAAACTTTAGTGGCTGGCAACTCGTTCCTTTTCTTCATCAGTTAAATATTTAGAGGAGAGTGGCAAAGAAAAGCCACTGTTGAAAAAAGCTCATAACAAATCTTGACTAAAGTTCTCCAGAAGGCTCTGATGTCAACTGGAAAAAGGTTCTTAAGTCTAGTGAGACCAAATTTGAGCTTTTTCACCATCCGATTAGATGCTATGTCTGGTGGATACCTAATGCTACGTGTCCACTAGATGCGTTTTTCCCGCATGTAAACGCGCCACATCTGAAAATCTCCCGCTTGGTGGGCATGTCCTTGAGGCCAGTAGAAGGTGTTCAACTCGTGCTGACCTTTTTCTCCAGCTATTCTGCCCCTGACTGGACAAACGTATCGACTAGCGAGCTCTCTGCTCCTGGATTTCAAGCCGGACCAACAAGGCGGCTCTGTCACAAACTTTTTCTTTAATTTCGAAAACAGTTCAGCAAAAAGTATTTCTGAAAGCACTTGAGGGAAGAAATAATCTGTGCAGCAGCTGAATCTGTCCTAGTTTTAGTTCACCGACGGCTAGTTTAGACGTTTGACAAAAGTTTCACGATGTGTTGGATCTCCACATGCCAAATTGAATTTGTATAAAGTAGAAGTCGAGTCTACTTTATGCAAATGAGCTGCGGGGGGATACACTGGATCACAGCTTGAAATGCACCGCAAGCGGACCAGCATGCAACATGGTGCATTTCACGTAGACAATGAATGGGATGCGAGAAATTGTTGGCTCTAGTGGACACGTACCTTAACACTAAACATCACCACAAACACACCATCCCCGTTGTGAAGCACGGTGGTGGCAGCATCATGATGTGGTGATGCTTATTGGTAGTAGGACTTAAAAGGCTTGTAAATGTAGAGGGTAAAATGAATGCTACAAAGTATTGGGGCATCCTGGAGGACAAAATGATGCAGTTTGCAAGACAACTGCAATTTGGGAGAAGATTTGTTTTCCAGCTAGACGATGACTTGAAGTACATGGCACAAAGCTACACAGAAATGGCTTAAAGACAACAAGTGAATGTTTTCAGAGCCCAGACCTCAATCCAATTGAGAATTTGTGTCTGGACTTGAAAAAGGCTGTTAACTCACAATCCCTGTGCAACCTGACAGAGCTTGAGCAGTCTAACCAAGAAGAATAGGGTAAAATTACAGTGTCCAGATGTGCAGAGCTAATTGAGACCTATTCACACAGATTCACTGCTGTGATTTCAGCCAAAGGTGAATCTACGAAACACTGACTTGAATACGATGAATACTTATGCAGTCACTTATTTTAGGTTTTCTGTTTTTAATTAATTAAAATTACTGCTACTTTCACCTTGACTTGAAAGAGTCTTTTTGTGGGAATTCCTGTTGAAAAGCTAAATTGTATTGATTCAGTGTTGAAAAGCAGTGAAGGGGAAAGCCTCAAAGGGGGTGAATGCTTTTTTAGACAATGTGTATGTGCACTTTTACTCATTACTCTGACTTTTTGCCTGTCGTGTCAGTAACCAGACAAATGTGTTTCTACTTAGGACCGATTTTGTTACATATTGAAATACAAAAATTATTCATCATAAAACCAGACTGACTGAGGTGACCATCCTTTGGTTTGTCTAATTTGCGAATGTTTAAGAGGAAGCTGTTTTCATTTTCACTTCTTCACTCACTTAGGCAGAACTCCATGACTGATGAAATGCCCCTTATTCCCTCAGGGCTTGTTATGTTGCCCTCAACATTTGAAGAGATCAATTGTAATTTCCGTAGACATACTTAAACAACTTCTGTTTGCTTGCGTAGACAGACTCGTGAGCGTGGAAAGATCAAAGAATTACAGGAAATCAAGTGTCCTGATGTTTACTAGAGCTGAAACTCCTGTAATATTGATTCCCCTTGAGAAGCCCTGAGTTTTAGATGAAGCAATAAGCAAACGGCATGAAGACGCTGAGCAGACTGAGGATGTTTGTGTGCTTGTGATGCCAGCTGACACCCTCTCATGGTTAGCCAATAACAACATGATGTAGAGCTTTTGGGAGAGGAGGGAGTTGGTTGCCGTTTGCTGATGTTGGGGAAATGCTGATTGAGATGCACAATTTATTCAAGCCGGCCAGGGAAGATGTGCCTATCTCACACTAACAGCCCCTGAAGGATGCTGCTCAACACAAAACACAAATCACTGACTGCTGTCAATTAAACAGAGTGCCTTTATTTAATGAGAGAGGGAGTTTACATTGCACCATTTTGCGTAATACCATGCATGCTCATTTGTAAATGCATCCTGATTCAAATAAATGTAGGAAGCCTGAAAATAGTAATTTTCTGAGTGGAAAAAGTGCTGAATCAAAGAACTAAATCTGCAGTCTGTAAAACAGAAACAGAGCTGCTAGTCTGTAATGTGTTTCTTCTAAAGGGGCTTCCAAGTCCTTGGGTTCATCACCATAAGTGAACCATTTCACATAATGCACCTAAATTTCAACTGTCGCTAATGTAAAAATATTGATTGGAGCAGCTTTAAGTATGGTATTTTATAAATTACCATAAAAAGAAGCATCATTTAAATCCCCCACACAGTTACTAAAACAGATAGGCATGGCCCCGGTGCTCCACTATCTACTTAACCACACAGATACGTTTGGCATTTGATGTTGCAGTTTGTAAGTAGATGAAATTTCTACCTTTGAAGTTGCTGGCGGACAGTGGATAAAGGGACGCGATCAGAGCTCAGTGATCACAGTGACGAGAGGCAGGGTGAGTCAGAGTAATGCCAGCAGAACCAAGGCCAGAGAGGAGGAGAATTCTGTTGAATTCCTCAGAGCCTGTGGCTAAAACAGCGCAAAGGAACGCAGGAACGCTTCATTCCATAAGGACAGTGCAGCTCTAAAGACGGTCCGTACGTCATAAATGTCTCATAAGTCTCTTAAAAAAGGTATGGCGTGAAGCGTGTGATACATATTAGTGCAACACGGACTAGATGTCCCTGTGAGTTTATGGGTGTAGATATTGTAAATGCATGCATGTAACTGTATGTGGCGGCCCTCTCACCCCCAGCTGCTGTGTAGGAGCTGAACAGGCAAAGATCGATTGTAGTTTGGGCAGAAGTACAACAGTTTCTGAACAGGCTGTTATGTCTGACGTCTGGGAATGTTCCTAATAATCTTTTATTTTATTTGAACTGTGAGATTGCTCATTTTGTCCTTTGTAGAATCATGGTATCCTCATGAGAGTACGTAGCAGCCCATTGAATCATGTAAGATAGAGATAAAAACCAAAAGCCCTTCTCCACACTGAGGCACACAATGAAGCATAAACATGAACTGGTGCTGAATAATCTGCGAACTGATGAGACGGAGTTAGCTATAGACAGTGATGGACATCCCACAGTCCCTATCAAATCTGAACCAATGACCAAGAAGTGAATAGCTTGGTTAGGCACTCATTTATTTATTTTTTGTCACGCTTTGCAGAGAACACTCTGAGCAGAATGGTCAATGAGCTCACTGTACATGTAATTTATATTATTTCGTTTCATCGCAGATATTCACTCACAGATAGATTCATCCGCCTCTTGAGGAAGTGCACATATAGACATTCAATACCATGTCAAGAAGAATCGCCTAAGATCAAGACAGAATGTCACAGATTCACCACAAAGCCTCTATTGAATGGTGATGAGTCTTTTCTTCTCTTCAGCCGATTCAATCCGAAACCTACAAGATGAGCGGTGGAAGCACCGGCCCATCACATCTATTATTCAGAAAAGCATGTGTGAGCAGCTGTTTCCAGGCTCATTAGACAGACATCATAGTGAGACTGATGATACAATGATTGATGTGATCCAACCCTCACATGTTTTCTGCTCGGATCAAGGCAGTTTGAAATCGCCATAATGGAGATGGAGGATTAATGATTAATAAAACGCAGGCAGTAACATTTTATGTGGGAGAGTAGACTACTACTGGTATGGATTTATTTTGTGGATGTGCCTTGATAGTTAGGATAATTATAATGTTTTGTTGCTATTGCAAGTTAAATATTAAAGTGTTTAAAGCAGGGGTGTCAAACTCATCCTAGTTCAGAGGCCACGTTCAGCCCCATTTGGTCTCCAGTGGGCCGGACCAGTAAAATCACAGCATAATAACCGATAAATAACAACTCCACATTTCCCCCTTTGTTTTGGTGCAAAAAAGTTCACATTTAAAGAATTATCTTTTTACAAAAAATTATGAACAACCTGAAATTTCTTAAGAAAAATAAGTTCAGTTTCAACAACATTATGCCTCAGTTTATCATTTCCACATTACAACTTCCAGATCAGTTTCTCTACAAAGGAACACAACATTTAGTCTCAGGTATCTGGAACTGAACGATATAGTATGTTACTTTATGATCAAAATGACAAAAGCCAGGCAAAAAAATGACAAAAAAACCCACAAAAACAAGACAAAATGTTCCAAAAATGAGACACAAAAGGATGAAAAATGCAACAAATGACATGAAACAAAACAAAAAAGAGGCAAAATATTAGACAAAAAGGTGAGAAAGTGACAAAAAATGGACAAATGACAAAAAGGAAACACAAAATGACAAAAACAAGAAACAAAATGACAAAAACTTGAGACAAATGACGAAAGTCAGACAAAAAAAACCCCAAAACAACACAAACAATACAAATCATTACAAAAATGAGATACAAAACGACAAAACAACAATGAACAATCTAGTATTTTACTTCATGATCCAAACAACTTGTCATGGTCTAGAAATGATTTTAAATTTATAGTTTTACTAATTTTCATTCTGCAGTTAATGTCTTCTCTGTAATCTTTACACTTTGAGGGCCGGATTGGACCCTCTGGTGGGCCGGTTTTGGCCCACGGGCCTCATGTTGGACACCCCTGGTTTAAAGCATGAAGCTCCTATTAAAGCACTGAAAAGATGCAGAGAAGACGTGCATCGGGGACATGGGAGCATTTTCAGGAAGAAATCTCTGCAAATTCAAGTCAGGGATGAAAGATGTGAGCTTCGCTGCTGCATCCTCCCCTGATACAAGTGTTAGCAGATGAGTAATAGAGGGGAAAGCCTCAATCCCCCCAACTAGTCAATCCCATAATGCCCCGCCCTGCCACTCACTCTGATCTAGTTGCTAATTAAGGGAATGCTATGACAGGGTTACCCGGTTCACGCACAGGACACAAATCAGATTTTTCTTCTTTTTCTAATGCTTTCACATCTCGGCGTGGTTGTTTGTGTGTGTGGGCTTCAGCGTGCATTATGTGCTTTAATACGTACAGTATGTTTCTTTTAAGTGCTTCCCCCCGTGGGCACACATGCAGGGACTCCAGCGCTGGATGGTGCATTTGGGGCATCATCCTTGTTCTGCTCAGTTGCACAAGGGCTTGATCCATTAACCAGATTAATTTGGGAGAGTGGATGAAGACGGAGGGGCGGGTGATGGAGAAAACGAGGGGAGGCAGCGGAGAGGAGAAGACCAAGAAGAGTAGTTTATAGACAGAGAAAAGGGGAAGGGAGAAGAGAGTGGATGGTGGGGAGAAATTTTAAAAAAGTAGACAAAAAGAGTTTGTGGGATTGTGTTGGGAGCAGTAATAACTCTCCTCTTCTATTGCTCACTTAAATCCCCCAAAATGTCTGTAGACAAATGTGTATCGGAGTCTGTGCAGCTTAAGCAATTTCATAGAGCTGTGGAAGATGATGGTAATCCAGTTAAATTGAAAAATGGCCAAGTCCATGGATCCTCGTTCATACTTGTATTAATACTTTCTTGCATTCGTACAGCCAGATAGTAATATGATTAGCCCTGAGCAGGGGTAATAACTCGTCTCTTCTGCTGTGGAGATGCTGAAGTATGAAATATGTTCTGCGCTTTAGTCTTCAAAACTGATCCCAAAACTACTCCGAAGCAACGTGTAGGAACTTCCTCGCTAATTGACAAATAAAAACTATTCTTGAAAGATTCCTCCCTTTACATTTAGTGCCCAAAACCTTCGCGCAGTCTGTAGTTTGGGAAATTTATTGCTTGGAGCAGGTTTTTAACTGTGCTTCAGTGATGCTCGGTTATGAATAAATCAGTGGATTTCGCAGGCCCACTTGTGTTTAATGGAACAGCTAAAAGGAGTGTCATCGGGGGAGCAGGAAAGATGAACTCAGGTTATATATATATGTGCGTTCGTGTTTTCCTCTAATGCCTGCGTCTGCATGTGTTTGTGTGGACTTTGCCATCCTACACAGAAAAACTGATCATCGCCGCAGCAGTTATGTGTTATGAATGCCTCAGCCGGGTGTCTGAGGGAAACTTAAACCCGTAAAACATCGAGAAGGCACAACTGTAAATTCTTCCTGCCCACCCAGCTGTCAGAGTGAAGCTCTCCAGGTTCAGTTCAGGGTCAATGAAAATGGAGGTATTTTATGGCCGCTGAAGGCACTGAATCTGTATCCAATCGTTATCTTGTAGAGGTAGCAATGGTTGGTTTGTTTCTATTCCAGCTTCCCGCAGCTGTGTGTGCATGTATTGTGTGTGTGTGTGTGTGTGTGTGTTTGTGAGCCGGGTGGCCATAAATCATCACTCTCGCAAATGTTTTTACACAGCTCTGTCTTAAAAGAAAATCGCCGTGATTTAGAAGTGTGTCTGATTAATAGTGACGTTTTTATATCAGTCACTAGTTGAGAGTAGGAGAGGACATGCTTTGCTCCCACCGCCCTCGCTGAGAGACACCTCCACAATGAAATGCTCTGGATCCTGATGGATGGTGAAGGTACACGATTCCGTCTTATTGACACTGGTGACAGAGTTTTTTTTTGTTTTAAAAACATTATTCTGCAGCGGGTCCTCAAATAGAATAAGAAAATAAGAGGAATTAATAGGAGCAGTCATATTTGACACTATTACTAATGATATTAAGGAGAAGAAATGGAGACTTGATTTGCCACAGCGGAGACAGCGCGTCATACATTACCTTTCAGCCAGTAAATGCTGTCTGTGGTCGGTTCACTTGTGATCTGTCTCGGCTGATATGTAATTTTTCAGTTTGCACACACGCAGGCTGCCGCTGACATTTCCAGAGCTCGCTGGTGCTTCTGTGTAATTTGCTGGAAAAAGTAATGATAAATCAACCCCAGCGAGTTACTTCAACGCCAGAACACATGATTTAAGGAGTGTGCCACTGATAGCGATACTTTAGTTGCTGGATGTTGTTTATCCATCCGCTATCTGTACACCATATAATCCTCATTAGGGTCATAGGGGGCTGGAGTCTTTCCCAGCTGACTTAAGGTGAAGGCAGGGAACACCTGGACAGGTAAAAGTCTATCACAGAGATACATATGGAGACAAACAATCACACGGATATTTTAGAGTTACCAGTTAACCTGAGCATGTTTCTGAACTGTGGGAGGAAGCCAGAGTACCTGGAGAAAACCCAGTAAAAGAAAACATAATGAACAAACGGAAATTTGTTAAGAAATTCAATTTCAACAACATTATGCCTCAGTTTATCATTTACACATTAAAACTCATAGATCACAGCGTGTCTACAAAGGAACAAAACATTTAGTCACAGGTATCTGGAACTGAATGTGTGTAGTATTTTACTTTAAAAAAGAAAAAAAACAAAAGCAAGATGTTTCTTTCGGTCATTTAGACTTGTTTTTAAATTTGTGACAGGGATTTTGGCCTCTCTGTCTAACAGGCACAAGAATTTGTTAACAGAAATTACTAGAATGGTATCTGCTGCAGGCAATGGGGTTTACATGTATTCTGATTAAATAGAAAGACCCAGCAGTCAACAGATCGATGCAGCCGTCATAACTCTGTAAAGTCACACCACGCCCTGTTCCTCTAGAAAACACAGAGGGGTCGGTGTTGTGCTCCTCTTATTCCTTTTGCTATCTTGCGCAGCTTGCATCTTACTTTGGTTGGAAATTGCGTCTTGCCAACTCACTGCCTTGTCAAACCCAGATTAAATGCAGACTACTCCTGCCAAGGGGAAACCCAGCCGGGCCATCATGGCTGCCAGTCAGGCTGAAGCACAGACAGGTTGCGACCTCACGCTCTTTGTTGAATGTGGAGCTGCTGGCACCAAATATCACAGCAAGCAGAGCTGTACTGTTTCTGCAGCAGCTGGCAGAGAGAGATGGGTGGAGCAGAGGAGAGGCTGCTGTAAAGAGGCGGATTTAAGCTGCATTGTTGGTGTCTCACTTACATGAATTGTTGGAAAAGTAAGAAGATGCAGGTCACAATAATTAAGTCACTCAATTGGATCCACCATGGAAGAACATTGACAGTCTTTATTTTTAAAAAAAAACATTTTCTATTGAAAACCTTTTGTTTTACAAGTTAAATTCAGCAAAAAAAGGCAACACTTGAACAAAACAGCATGGAGTGCATTATTTGTAATTTCCTCCTCTGCCATAATAAGTTAATAAAATAGACTAGAATAGAATGGAATAGAATAGAATGGAATAGAATCTAATACAGTTTATTGAGCATTTGCATTGTACATTACAGTACAGCTACAATGGAATTCTTGGTGAGTCAGCTTTGTTAAAAAAAAAAAAAAAACGGTAAACACTATACCCTGAGTAATTACTACACATTTTGTAGAGTGCACAGGAGTGATATTGCACATGTTTGTTGATGATATTGCACGTTTGTTGGTGTTATTGCACATGTTGCATCGTGTTATTGCACATGTTTGTTGGTGTTATTGCACATCTTGGATCGTGTTATTGCATGTTTGTTGGTGTTATTGCATATCTTGGTTCGTGTTATTGCACATTTGTCCGTGTTATTGCACATCTTGGATCGTGTTATTGCATGTTTGTTGGTGTTATTGCACGTTTGTTGGTGTTATTTATTGCACATTGGTCCGATAAACTCAAAAACTCAATGACAACAATCTCCAATCTATAGCATGAGCTACCGTGAAGTAGACTGAGGTGAAATTACACTGCAGTATGACAAAAATGCAGTTTATGTACACTGCTTAATTTTAGCCCATCCAAACATTTCTGAGAGAAAGACAATGCAAACTCCCAGGCTTCGGGCTCGGTGCCCACGGTCAGGCATTCAGCCTCGCTCATTAGAGGGCTTTCCAATTACAGTGGGACTGTCTGCATTTTTAATGGAACACTTATTCAGGGGCCATTGTGTAGTGAGCCCTGCCTGTGTTCCAGAGTTTGGAGCCTGACCGGATGAATGTGAAGGAGCTGCTGTTTTAAGGGGAACAATGACTGCTTTTACTCTTCATGGGCTCCAAAGAAGCAGGGATGTTTTTTTTCAGTGAGAACAGGCCAAGAGAGGCCAACACATACCAGGAGAGAAAAGACAGGATGGATGGTGGGTAGAAGAGAGACACCGGAACCACCGCTGATGCTGTCCATTGAGTTAGGCAAAAGCTCAAGCGTCCCCCCTCCATGTTCAGTCACAGTCCGATTGGCCAATTGGCATTCCTGCATGCACCACAGAACATCCAGCTGAGACCTCGAAGGGAAACGCTCCCCTACACAAACACTACAGTCCTCCAGTGCACATACAGTACAACTGACTGGAATTATTATTGTATTCTCTATCGATGTTTAACTCACTGTGTGCATGCTGTGTTTTCCTCTTTCACTCTATTTCCCTACTTTCACCATCCTCTGTCCCCTTCATATATTATTCTTCCCTCACTAAAGGCAAAATGCTTTTCATGACAAACAACCACAAGTGGAAAAAAGAAATGTAGTGAAACAATTCAACTCAGGAAGAGAGTTTCGACGAGAGAAAAACATGAGAGATAAAATGATGAGAGTGATTAAGACAAATACTTCATGCAAGAGCTGTGGAAACATCAAATAAATGTGAACAGGGAAATTAATGGTTAAGTAATACACATTGTGTGTCCTACAGAGTGCATAAGTTGGTAAGTGGTTTTAAAAGCACGAGAGATGACATGTCCCCACTGTGGAGCTCCACTAAGAGGAGTGAAACAATTGAAGCATGCATTTGAAGGCACTCAGATATTTTTTTTAACTGCAGAACACTTAAGAGAATGACAAGAAACTCAGAGGAGAAAGTGTTTGAAAATGTGTTCAAAATGTAATTAGTGAGCATAGCTGTGTCGCCTCACGTCTCTGTGTTTCCTCCTCTCAGTTTGTAACAATGATTGTCTGTGCCTCTTATCTCCTCACTTTTCTTTCCCTCTGAAACTAAAGCAGCACTCCCATTTTATCGCATCCTTCTGCTTACCTTCAGGATTTACAGTACAGGCATTTAGCAGACAGCCTCATCCAGAGCGACGTACCAAAAAAAAATAGCAACAATAAAAATAAGCGAACAATACAACACCGCCGGGGTGCCTTGAGGGAAAATCTTTTTCATCTCACCTCTTTTCATTGACATTTCTGGAGGCTGTCATTACTCTCAACCTTTTAGGGCCCAGATCACAGCGGGAGTCAAATCAGAATGCCAGCGGCCGACAACATAAATCACAGAACCATCCAGGGTCAAACAGTCAACCAATTAACATTTATGACTCCTTACTGATTTGATTTGTTCATCATTTTCCCACCGGTCTTAAATCAATCCTTTTTGAGTTTAAAAGCCAAAGAAATAGAGGTAATATACGCAGCACACAGTGTCCGTATAGTGCAGCTATAAGTAATCTTTGAAGACATCTCATTTAGTCTGAAGAGCAGGAAGTGATCCCATCGTTGGGGCAGAGGTAAAGAAACATGAGGTCAAGCTACGTCTGATATCTGAGACCCTTAAATGAGGCACTTAACCTCCACCTGCTTGAGTGGAAATGGGTTGAATATGGGATATGTAGCCCGTCTGCCTATATCACAGCTAGCACAGCAAAATAGCATCCACTCATTCAGGCATTTGGGAAAGGCAGAGTATCAGAAAGAGCACATGGTGGTTACCTGGCAACCTCACAGCAACAAAAAGACAAAAAGGAAATTACTGCACCTGCAAAGGAAATGCATGTTATTCCAAATAAAGAGGAATAAACAACGTGCTGGTAAACTGGTAGGACGAGACAGGATAGTTGTTTCTAGTCTTTAAGCAAAGCTACGCTAATTGCATGGCTCTTGCTTCAAAATCAAAACCCATCTTTTAACCACCGATTGTATTTAAAGATCTACAGACCCTCTCTAGTGTCACCCACAGGTTTCCAGAACAGTTGTGAAGCTCAATGTCGTGGTTCCAGCTGCCGTCATCCTGGCAGGGCCCTCAATCTTCTTAGCTCCCAGCAATTCCCAATTTGAACACTGAGGTGAAACATGAGCAGCAACACCTTTAAATATGCAAAACATTACGCTTTAATACAAATTTAAATAGCTTGCTTACTTAAAAATTCACCTTTGGACTGCTGTCGTAGGAGAAATTAGCTATGGAGACCACATGTGTTTGTTTATACCAGGCTGTAAACATGGTTGTTTCTGTTGGAAAGTTGGGCATTTTAACATGAGAGTCTATAGAGAATGACTCACGTTTGGAGACAGAATCTAGTGGTCATTCAAGGACCTGCAGTTTTTGGCACTTCTGTGTTGGCTTCATTACTTTATTAGCTTAATGCCTCAGTGTCATAGCATAGTGTCATAACATGTAGATACACTTACTTTTTTGGAACCAGGTAATGAAACTGCAGTCAAGTCTAAATCAAATTACTAAACTGAAGTTTAACTGGTTTAACACTTTTCAAGTGTATCCGTTTAAAGTGGACCATGCTCGCTACCTTTATAATGAGGTCACCTGAGTTGTGTTTTACTTATTTATTTCAATAAACCCCATATTCATATAATTGGTTATACTACTTAGTGTTCTCTCTCACCTAAAGAGATGAGACTGTCATTTTATACAAATGTAGAAGAAAATCTAAGATCTGCAGACAGAAAACTGACGGTTATCAAAGTTATTGCAGAGGTTACTCAAATGTGCACAGACAGCATGAAATAAACCGGTCAAGTTGGTGCTTTTACACTGAAAGAAATGGTTCAGAGTGGGGAAAAACAAAGGTTCAAAACTGCATCGCATGTGGAGTAAAATCACAGATTATTACAGAGCCGCACTTACGGAAAGAAAATACTGAGATTTTGAGAATAAAGTTGCATATTCTGTCTGAATGTCAGCAGAAACATACGCAAATGAAAAAAGTATGCAAGAGTTCCCTACATGCTATATTCCCATGTCAGCTTGATTGAATGGCAGAGCACAGAGTCATTAGACCTTATTAAAACCAGACGAGAGAAAAAAAAGTTTGCTGAAGGCCTGTATAAATAAATCTTGACTTTACAGCTGTATTCTGATTTCTAACTTACGTTCAATCCTCTGTGGCATTTCAGGTTTTCCACTCGGTGCAAATATCACGGAGTGCTTAACAGTGACCTTTCCCCCTTCTCCATCTGACATCTGGAATGGTGCCCAAAAGAGCCGAGTGTTGCACAATCTTCACACCTCCTGAGCGGGTATGTAAGAATATTTGCCTCCGTAATAAAGGGATAATGTCTCATTGTGAGACAGCTTCACTCCACTCCATTTTACTCCGTTATCTATTCCTTAGTGGCAGTGGACAATTACGGATTGAAAAGTGCCACTTTTTCTGCTTTATCAAAGCCAGCACAGCTGTAGAGGCAGATAAAAAGCAGCAACAATAATCAAATGAAACTCTTTTCTCGTACACATATAGAGATTTGGCTCGGAAAATAGTGGCTTTTTTTGACCCATGTGTCATTCTGTATTAAGGCAAGATATTCGCAGATGGAAGCAAGTGAGTGCCAAAAAAGATAGGCCTTTTGTGATTTCATACACTTTGGGATTATTAGAGGATTTTAGTCCAAAAGCGTCCAGATAGACATCCTTTATCATGCTGGCTTTGATTTCCGCCAGTGGCGACTGGTGTGGAGAAATCACTCATGTTTTGTTGTTCTGCTGCTGTAAATTGCTTACTGGCGACTAATAATGGATGAAAAAGAAGTATGACTGGTGACTTGAGTGGCAGGTAGTGTAAACTGTCTAGAGTGGACAAGTTAAAATACTGTTATTTTTTAGAAAAAAAATGGTATTCAAGTGGAAGTAGTCATTGAAAGAAGTGTTTTTTTTCATGCTTCTTTTATTTGGTGTTGATATGACATGATAATATTGACAGAGGCAGGTAAAGAAAGGAATATACACCTGTATTTACAGTCAGTTTGTGAAATATAATTAAATATAATGTGCATGCACAGACATATCCCCAGATGGTAGAGCATAAACAGCTATAGAGGCTTGTTACAGCCTTTAAACCTTGACATTTTGCATTCTAACATATAAAATAACACTTTAGAAATGGCAGCTAGATGGTGATTTGTGGGATTGAAATATTTCCGAACCAAATCAGAACATGCAAGAACAACAGTAAGACCAGGATTGAAACTGTTTAATATAAGATGTAGACTTACATTTAGGTTATCATTTAGACTTGTTGGTAGATAGTTAAGTGACATTTTATCATGAACTGCCCATTAAATACAGGTGGGATCACTTTCTAACTGTTCCCTGAGCTTGAAATTCCAGCTATGTCCACGTATCCGAACAGAAAAACAAGCCGACCCTTTATTTGTGCGCATTATTTGCTTCCATCTTGTGGCATCATGCTGCAAGAATGTAAAGTGTGTTCAGAGACAAAAAGCAGCAGGGGTGGTAGCTTCCAAGCAGGATGTACTGTGGGTGTCAAGTATTAATTTTATTAGCATTAACTCAATCCACACACTTGCTGCGCAGTGTCGGTTTGCCCTTCTCTGGTGGAATCACCTCAGATCAGCGCTCACTAAAGGAGCTCGCTGCTCTCTGTGCCGTGGTTTGGTAATATGCTTGCACCGTCTGAAAGCCAAAATCTGACAGCGGAAGAAGGAAAGAGTGAAGTCACGAAGGCTTCACTCGTCTAAATCTCCTGCTGCATCTTGTGCCATTATTCTGCTATGAATGAGATGGTGTGGCTGTGGGGCTGGAGCCGAGTACCAGCAGATCAGGGCAGTGGTGCATCCAAATATCTTTCATAGGGTTTTCAGGATCGGTCCTCTGAACACCATCACCAAAAGCCAAAGCTGAATTTCAAGAATTCTAATAAGCTGTTCAAGTATAGAGGCTTGTTTAAAAACTGCACTACCACTCAAAAGTTTGTACACACCTTCTCATCTAATGGTTTTTATTTATCTTCTTGACTATTTACATTGTAGATTCTCACTGAAGGCATCAAAACCATGAATGAACACATATGGAAATGTAGTAAACAAAAAAGTGTGAAATAAGTCAAAACATGCTTTATATTATAGATTCTTCAAAGTAGCCACCCTTTGTTTTGATTACTGCTTTGTACACTCTTGGCATTCTCTGGATGAGCTTCATGAGGGTGAAGAATCTAAAATATAAAACATGTTTTGACTGATTTCACACATTTTTGTTTACTACTTAAATCCATGAGATAAATGATAATAATAATATAAACATAAGAGTTCAGAAATAACATACTGATATGGTTTGACTTCTTATATTACAGATAATATTACTTATATCTGATGTGCTTAGACTAATACTAATATATTTGAGAAAGAAAAGTTCATCTCTTGGCAAACATTTATAGTTTATGTTTTCAAAATATTGAAAATTTTGCCCAGCTGCACATCAGATCTGGGATGGCCAGTGAAACTTAAGAGACAGCCAAGGCTCCCTCCTCAGCAGTACCACTGGATCTGGGATTAGATCAACCTTCCTGAATGTGCATGAATGCAAACAGTAAAAATTGCGTGAAATGAAGGTGAAAGTAATGATTTTTCAGTAAAAAATCTGCACAAAGACTACTAGACAATTATAGGCTGCAATAAAACTACAAGTATGATTAATCTGAAAAGCTCCTTAAATACACCTAAAGGATTAAATGTCACTCTTTACTCACCATCTGTGAATGGAGTAAAGTGGTTTTCTGAATTTGAACATCACCCTGCCTTGACCTTTTTCACACGGTGTTAATCTTCCATTCATTCACTCAAACTCGTATGAAATGAAGCTGGAAAGGATGACCAGCAGAAGACAAGGCACTCATGAGTCATTAACTAAAAAAAAGTGTGGTGTGATAGAGACACAGTTTCGGTGAGATAATTGTGCAAGATGCAGGTTTCAACTATTTACGGTCACTGTTGGAACGTAGAAACCTCAGTTTTTCTTTTACAGTATTTTCAACCAAATACTACAAACATGGACGGAGCACTTCCAGCCAAAGGCACCCAGGGGAGCTTCCATGTGGCAGAAGCTTTGTGCAAAATGTTGGATGAGCATAGATGGCTATTCACATTCATTTACTAAACTATCTGCACTGATAGATACCGCTACATACCAGTGGGAACATTTGCTTTAAATATAATCTGGAACGGCCTGCTGTTTGAGATTTCCCACAGTGCTGTGGGAACACATCAATAGTCTAACCATTAAGTATCACGTTGTCACAAGCAGACTTACAATGAAAGTTTTCCTCTCAAGATACTTGTCGGATGTGTTGGTCCGCTGCTCCAAATTGTTCAGTATCACTGCTCTAAACCTGCATGATGTTGAACAAGTGGACAACTGGCAGTGGAGTTTAAAGGCACCCAAGGTCAGAGGCTTATCATCTCATCCTGTAATCAGTGACTACATGACTTCTGGATTCGTGCTTTAGGGAAAATCTGTGTTTCTGTGAAAGACATTTTAGTTTTTAAAGCTAAATCTTGGTCTTGAACAGTGGTGTACTGGCCACTGGGACAAATCCCAGTGGGCGTCTGCATCGGTGGGTCAATGGACTGTCAAAAAATCCATAAAGTTTTTACCGAGCCTATCTGTCTCTCACTGTGTTGCTTGTCATTCGTGGTCGCATGACAGCGTGTTGCATGCATGTTCATATTTAATATACCCTTGGCGACCATGTGAGGGTCCCGGTGGGTTAATCCAGGGCTGAATTTCTTCCCAGTACAACCCAGGCCTTAACACTATAGCTGCATATTACTGAATGTAGAATAGTAGTGGGGTCAATATATAACTGTGGGACTTTTTGTATCATAGTTGACATTTTTGCTATTTTCAGGCCTAAATTCAACATTTCTTTTGTTCTAACCAAACACCACGTGGCGTTTTTACAGAAAGATTCTTCTAAATATTATATATACAATTAGGTAAAATTGAAATTGAAAGTTATTTCTAAAGATATTGCAGTAAACCTGTTCACTACTTTATGTTAAATAAGTCAGAAAGCCTTGGAGTCTGACCAGTCTTTTCTTCAGGAGGAAATGACATCATGTGGAGCAGGTCATGTGATCTGGAATTAACACACTTCCTGGAGAGGTGTTTTTGTAATGGGGAACTTAGTTGAAAGTGATTTCTGGGACACAGATACAATTAGTTATTTTCCATATAAAATTTGATATATTGCCAAAAAAGAAATATCTGTCATGATTATCTCAACTGAATAAAAAGAACACAATCCAAACTACTTCTGAATAAACTCATTTTATTATTGTTTAGCTAATTAGAAGGTGGTTGGTATTAAGTTTAGATGGTTATTTAGTTGACATTTCAGTGATATCCAGTCATTTTTTATTAATAATTGATTGTTTCCATAATAAATAATTCTGGAATTTGTAAAAACATGATCATAATGAACATATAAAAACATTAGTTTTATTACTTTTAATAAAAATGTATGTAAGATATATGCCATGGACTTCAAAAGTCCCTCAATTATATATTGACTCAGACAATTTTTGAGTCCTTTTGGACAATTTTCGAGTCGTTTTGGACAAATTTCATGTCTTTCTGGACTAATTTCCTGTAATTATGGGTTATTTTAAGTCATTTTGGACAGTTTTCTTGTCATTTTCAACAAGTTTTATGTCAGCTTTGATCATTTCTCATCATTTTGAACCATTTTCGTGTCTTTGGGACAATTGTTGTCATTTAGCCCATACGCAAGATATATCCCATGGACTTCAAAAGTCCTTCATTTATATATTGACCCAGTGCTATCTGAGCAATTAATTTATTTAATTCACAAAATGTGAATTTAAGATCTAGAGTTTTTACTAAGCCAGTTACTATCTATGCTACACGTAGTTGCTTCATTTTGCTCCACACTTTAAGACAGCAAACAGTACGTTGTTGTTTCATGCAGAACACATTGGAGAAACTCAGTCTGAGTCAAGGATGGCAACTAATTTCCTTTCTATCCGTATCTCCATATCACAATATCTACACAAGCCTGTGAACAATAAATCCTTCATAAGTTTAATTAGATTAAATTGATTAAACTGAACCCTCGCCTGTTAAAATGTAATGGACAAGAAAAAAAGCAATATTTGCCATTTCACTTTATGGGCAGTTTCCAAAACAAAGCGGCTGCACAATAGGTTAGTTAGCAACCAGAAACACAAAGAAAGGGCCGTAGAACAGCAGCTGAGTCACACAGGGTGAAAAACAAAAACAGCGTCGATGAGGTGGTGAAGAGAAAGACAGCTGGGAAGAGGGAATGAGAGAGAAAACAACAGTAGGGAGAAATGAAAGTAGCAAAAAGAAGAGGAGAAAAAAGACACACAGCTCTTAATAGAAAGATACAATAGAGCCCTCAGGCAGCTGCACAATTAAGCAATACTGCAAAGAATGCCATTATTACTTGGGAGAAAGTGGGAATCTTTTTCTCAAACAGGATACAAGACTCTGCGGTGTATGAATTATTTACCCTACTTAAAATTCTCTGCACCAAAACACGTCAACCTCACAGCTGATGAGCTGTTTCTCTAGTCAGGTATGAAACCCGGTTTTCCTGCTTAAAGGTGAGCTTCTTTGGTTTCCCATTTATAACGCTGCTCGGGACACAATACAGCTATAATGAAGCTGCTGAGCCTCCAGATGAAATAGATCTACTGTAACAGGCAGAGGAAATATCTGAGAATTAGAAAAGAGGCAGGAGAAAGATGCATGGGCTCGGGTTCTAATAGATTGTTACCAATTAATGCTCAGTGGGAGTCATATGTGCATCTGCTGTGTTCATAATATGCATAAGAAAGTAGGTTTACATTATAAATTACCTTGAAATTATGGTGCAGTTGTTGGCTATTCCTGTGTAAATCACAAACGTTTGTTCTTTGTCTCTATTTCTGGCTGAAGGACAGAGACAGAATGTATCAGAAGGTAATGAGATGAATAGAAGGAATAATGATAAGGCTTCCATGTGCATTTCGCTGCCAGTCATACCAGCAAATCAGGTGTGGCAGGTGGAGAGACCCCTGCTGGGAGATGTTCATCCATTGAACAAAAAAAGCAGCTTCACCACTGAATTTTAAGTGAGAGCTATTCCAATTGTTAGTCTCAAATCATAAAAACACCCTACTCGGTGCTGGCCATTTACCAGAGCAGCCTGATACAATAGTAAACAGGTTATAGACAAAGAGATACTTGAAATTGTTGTTAATCTATTAAAGTAACTATTAGTAATGTTGCATGTGTGGGGCTTGTATTTTTATTACAGTAAATCTAAACTGTTAGAGCGAACTGTATATTGTCTATTCAGTGGTATTCATGTGTTATGCAATGGCTCTATTTTTGCACAGAATAAATAGAAGGTCATAGAAGAGGCATAATAAATGTTGCCAAAACTGCTTGTAGAGCTCTGCTGGATAATCATCTGATGTGGTTAATCTATTGTTTGGAATAAGATTAAGAGCTTTAGTGAGTTCTGGGAGAAAAAGTGGCTTCTCTCAGTGTTTTCACTGGGCTATCCCTGTTTTTCCTTTCTTTTTCCACCTCCCTCCTCTTTTTTCCATTCCCTTTAATGTTTGTTTTATTATATCTTTCCCGTTTTTAGAAGATCTTCTCTCTCCTATAAGGGGTTCTTGTCTTTGAAGAGTTTGTTCAGGGGTTAAATTCACCCGTGTGCCACTTGCCCTTTGGGTTTAGTAGAAAGAGTACTTGTTCCATTATCAGGGCTGGAAACTGCTCACTCATTCCAAAATCTTTTGCTTTGAGCCTTTTCAGTCAAAGCTCTTGATGTTCTCCCGTCGTCTGTAGCGTTCCAGCGTTCCAACAATGGATGTGAGCTCAGCAGGTGCAGTACTAGACTGAAAAGTGTTGCTCTACGTCCCCTTTTTCTCAGTGGTGGTGGAATCTGGCGAAGGTGATGCTGTCGAACGCATCCTCTCAAATTATTTTGAGAGTCTTTGTTTTTCTTCAATGCATATCTGAATGACATTGAAGGTGGCATTGTCTCACACAAACCTGGTCTTGAGATAGAACAGAAACTCTTTCTGTTAGTTGCTCTCTCCTTTGATGTCTTTGGTTTCAGTGTGTCGATTTGAGAGATTTTTAAGTCGGTAACTTCAGTCAGCAGTGCATCATGAATTTCCACTTTGTGTTTTTCAAGATGTTTGAGGTGTTTTTTTTCTTTGTATCTGTAACATTTCGAAATTAGAAGAATCTGAATTCCTCACTCGAAAAGAAATATTTTTTTTGTTGCTTTTTTGCCATTAAATGCATTATTTTTTTTTACGCATTGTTTTTTCTGTATTAATTAATTGGAATTAATTCATTGACGTCCCAGCCCTCATAAAAATTAAATGTTATAAAAAGCACTAGGTTTTCGGTTTCCAGTCTTGGTGCTAAGCTGAGGAAACCTGCTCCTAGCAGTAGCATCATACTGTGCAGAAATGAGAAGGGTATTGATCATCTCATATGACTCGCAGCAAGAAAACAAATAAGCGTATTTCCAAAAATACCACATCTATTCCTTTAACCCTTAAATACATTGCTCAGGTTATTAGGTGTCTGGGGCTATATTGCACCCTGTCAAATCCAGTGCTTTTTTCAGTTAGCAGCTTGTTGGTATTTTCTGCAATAATAAAGACAACAGTTCTAAAAAACAAACAAAAAAAAAAACAGAGAGGGAGATTACTGATGCTACTAACGATGAGAAACTTGTTTTTGTACCATTTAAAAGCACAACCAGAGCATGAGGATGACACCAACAGTGTAGCACAATGGTCGAAATACATCCAAAGAGTCTTGCATTCTTAAGTCAGATGTCTGGATCATGCTGCAACACTTTTCCAGACCAAATTTGATCTTAAGAAGTCACAAGATGTTAGGAATACACTTTCTATAGAAAACACTGGCATTCAGGCTTCCAAAACTTAATGGATTCTTTGGAAGTCTTTATTTTGTGCTGAAACAGAACCATGCAAAACTGCTGCCACATTAGTAACTGTTGCTTTTAATATATTTCTTAATCTGCCTTTCTACTGGAAGTGCATAGTCACTAGCAGTTGGATGTAGTGTAAGAAAAAAACTGATAAATTTGTGGGTCGAAAGCAGACTAAAGGTCTAAGAGAATACAAATCTGATCTGTCTAATAAAAAGAATTGACAGTCAAAAGAAGATAAACTACTGTCACTAATAAATATGGAGGAGGTTTGTTGCAGAGCACACAGGTTATAAATCCTGCAAAAACAGTTGGAAACTTTATATTTCCCCCTCCAGTCCTTTATCCTCACTGTCTAGCCTTGACATTAATCTCTCCATTGATCACTCTGAGCCCAATAAAGAACTGCGCTGAAAAGCAGAAGCACAAAACAAAACAGAAAATACAACGGAGCATGATCTCCACTCTGGTGTGGATCAAACTGAGCCTGGCATGTGTGCATGTGTGTGCACGTATGTGGCTTCCGAGTCACATACCAACAAACATGGACAAGCTTCTGTAACCATGAAATCTATGTGTGGGTGGGTGCAGAAGTTATGGTTTGTTGAAGGTCCCGAGATAACATGTCACGACTAAATAAAGCATTAAATAGATAGAGCGGATCTAACATTTGTTCTTATTATTGTCACTTCATTCAAAACACGTGTCTGCACCAGAAGTGTAGCATTTGTACATCCTGTGAGAACTATAAAAGTGAAGTATAACCAACTGAGCTACTCTGAATAACTATCATTCAGCAGAATTACTGACACACTTGACTTACAGAATGATAAGAAATTACAGCAGCTATTGAAATGCATACAGTGCAGAAGAAGCAGATGAGGAAATAAGGTGAGATGATGAGGAAAAATCAGAGCATCAGGAGGAGGATGTAAAAATTCAATAATATGTCTTTATAGCTAAGCTTAACCCTCCTGTTGTCTTCATTTATGGACACCAAAAAATATTGTTTCCTTGTCTGAAAAAAAAATCCCAAAATTTAGCAAAAAACATCCCCAAATTTCTGAAAATTTGCAAAACCTTCAGGAAGAAAATTCCAATAATTCCTTAAAAGTTTCCCGTAAAAGTTTTATTTTTAAAAAATCCCCCAAATTTGGCAAGAAAATTCTTGTAAATCTTCCAAAAAAATCCTAAAAATATCTAAAGTGATTCCATATATATCAGTAAAACTTCTTATATTTTCTTTAAGAACGTTCACATAAAAATCAACCAAAATCCAGCGAAATTTGCTGGATTTTGGTTGATTTTTTTTGTGAATGTTCTAAAGAAACATTTTTAACATTTCTTTTTTCCCACCAAAAGATGTTCAAAGATTTCCCAAAAATGTTGAAAATGTGGACATCAGGAGTTTCACTGTGAAAATACATCTTTTTCCCCACATTTTCAAACTTTAAACCGGGTCAATTTTGACCCACAGGACGACACGAGGGTTAAGAACCTTGAAAGAAGCCTTCATAAACGTCTGAGGAAGTAGTACAACCAGAGGAACAAAGATGACAGCAGGTAGGCTGCAATAGAAGGTGGCATGGATGAAGGGATGAATGGTATAATTGTGAGGGACAGCAAATGGAAAGCTGCCTTCATGTGAACACTGGCAATTTAGTCAGAACTGAGTGAGCAGCAGCAAGTTAAACGAGTGGAAACGACACACAGACACCCTAGTGTGTATATGCACGCGGGCGCACGTACTCGTATATACACTGGTTCTGTGGCCCGCTGCCAAAGGAGAATATCCTCCAAATTCCATCTGGTACAGTGAAAGTTGATCCTGTGTTGACGGAGCGGCTGGTGCTGAAAGCCTGCTGGGGCCAAGTGCAGACTCTCCATTCACACTCTGTTGACCTCCATCAGCTGCAGCGCTAACACTTTCTGGACTCTGACCTACTCTGCAGGGTTGCTGCAGTACTTTTTTTTAAGGCCAGGTGCACTTTTACTGTTGTGAATGTGTTTTCTTAAAGTAATTTCACTCGGCATTATGCAATAATTGCAGAGTTGCAAGCATCGCATTTGTTGGATTTGCTCTCTTTACGGTGATAATAAATCAAATAAATGAAAATATCTGGTTTTTAATATGCGGCTAGAAAGTGATGCCATTCTATAACTGATGACCACATCACGTTTTTGATTAGCTCCTGAACTTTGAGTGTTGACTTGGGTCGAACTTGAACCGAGTTGCTGATGCATTATGGCAATTGCACTTTTGGAAACTTGTAATATTTACAACTGGGTCAATGTATAATTGAGGGACTTTTGAAGTCCCTGGGATATATCTTGAATACATTTTTATTAAAAGTAATAAAACTGATGTTTTTTATGTTCATTATGATCATGTCTTTAAAAATTCCATAATTATTTATTATGGAAACAATCACTTATTAATAAACTGTGTCTTTATATCACTAAAATGTCAACTAAGTAACCATCCCAATTTAATAACAACCACCTTCTAATTAGCTAAACAGTAATAAAATGAGCTGATTCAGAAATAGTTTTGACTGTGTTCTTTTCTTAAGTTGAGATGATCATTTTGTGACAATATATCAAATTTTATATAGAAAATAACTAATTGTATCTGTGTCCCAGAAATCCCTTTCAACTAAGTTCCTCATTACAAAAACACCTCTCCAGGAAGTGTGTTAATTCCAGATCACATGACCTGCTCCACATGATGTCATTTCCTCCTGAAGGAAAGACTGGCCAGACTCCAGGGCTTTCTGACTTATTTAATATAAAGTAGTCAACAGGTTTACTACAATATCTTTATAAATAACTTTCAATTTCAATTTCACTCAATTGTGTCTATGTATTGGAAAAATCTCCCACAATTATATATTGACCCAACTGTGTATTTGGCTGTAATGACAGTGGGACTATAAGGAAACCTTAGCTGTATGTAGAATATGTATATCTATGTATGTAGAACTGTAGGAGTCCAGTACTCTTCTCTTATTGTATGCCACACATCATTGGGAACATGGTGGAGGATGACTCATCTGACCATCTCACTTTTTTCCCACATCTTCTGGAGACCACTGCTTGTAGTTTTTGCACCACTGCACTTTGAAATGTGCATTCATGTTTGTAACGAAGGGCTGTAACGTTCTTCAGACGGTCTGATCACATCCTGCAGCGACATTCTCAGGTTCCTCTGTTTTTCACAGTCATGTTCGCTGTTGACCACAATTTCCACACAAATATGGCTGGACTAATACGTAAAACCACTTTATATTGCGTTTTTGGTTGCTGGATTCTCTTTCCTGCTGCAATTATCCTCACAGAGCCCCTTAGAAACGTGGCTCGAGTACAGTGAGATGTGGAAATGGTTGGTTTCTGGCGATTTCCTGCCAGAGCCAGCAGGGCTGAGGTGGAACATCCCATATTTCACAAACAAATATCATTCTGGGGTCATTAGTTTATTTTGGCTCACCTTGCTGCAGCTCTGGTCAGTAGGAAAATGCTCCCAGCTGTCAGAGGCAGTGAACAGTACAGTAAGGATGCTTTGAGTGGATGCTGCTCTCTGTCTCAAACAGAGCCTCGTACCAGAAAGCCCAAAACATCCTCATTAGTGGCAGCGAATGTACTTCAAATTGTGAATGTCTCTCCCAGTTCCAAAATTTTTGGGCCTCTCCAGTAAAAAAAAAAGGAGACACTTAGGCATAAAGACAATGAGTGCCATCAGAACTGTCAAAACTAATTTCAGACGCCATCATCTGCCAGTAAACTAAGTGTGATGTGAGCTCTGGCTTCATGCAAAGCTGTGCTGAAGCCGCATTACGACGATAATGTGTCAAAACAGAATTTGGCTCTCTCATGTAGACTTTTTCATGCTGTTTATTCATTTGTTGTATATGTTTTTGTGTTATTTATTTTTTTAAATGTTCAAACAACCAAAACAGCACACCAACGTGATTTTCTTGTGAGCGAGCCAAATGGATTTGGCTCAGTTTGATGTGTCGCTATCAAACCGTTCATTACCGCAGGAAACCGCATTTATGTAAAAATAGGACACACTGGAAGCAGAAAGCTGCGAGGCTTTTTACCAACTTGAAGCCTCAGAAATTAATTTTCAAACTTGACATGGAGAACGTGAGATTAAGCTGATTTACAATGCTGCAGCCAGATTCGGTCTGATTCGATCTGTTGGCGCAGATGAATTTTCACAATTTATTCCAGACACAATGCCACAGTTCAGCTTCGGGGCCATCGGTGAGCGTGAGTGGAAGCACCAATATGAGCGACCACGAAACCTGTGGAGGGCAACAAAAAGTCCAAATCATTTCACCTGACAAACACCCTCAACCACTGAGAGCTCGCTGTTCTATAAACTCCAATTAACTAACAAGCATCAAAGAAGCGCGGCTGATACTGGCACACATTGTAAAAAAGAAATGGTTTTACGGTACATTCCGGCAGCTGTTGTTGCCAGAATGCTGCCGTAAAACTATGATAAAACATTTTCGACATTTATGGTAAAGAAATGTATTGATACTGTTGATTTTAGGGTTAAAAACATTCTTCAGTCCATGTTTTACTGTAAAAAAAGTTTTAACCTTTAAAAAAATGTAAAAATTTACATGAAAATATCATATAAAATAGTTTCAGTATTTTTCCATTATCAGCACAACAGTTTGTGTATTTAACATTAAATATGTGTATTTTTTAGCAAAAATTGCACTTAAAGCTGTCATAAATATTAAAGCACATGTCCGTTATTAACACAAAAGTACATCAGTTTGACCACTACAAACTGTATTTTTTGCATCTAATAAATGCAGAATTTACCATGTTACCATTACCAGCACAATATGTACATTTATCTGGGGAAAGCTTTTCTTTTCAAGAATTAAATGCAAAAATTACAATATTGTTCCACATATTACGGCATTTTTCCATTAAAACTGTGCAGGAGTCACTACGTGTATTTTTTCAAGAGAAAAAAAGTCTTAAAAACACATTTTCCTCCTAATTAACTTATTTACGGTGATTCAGTGTTATATAAACTGTATCAAACTCATTTAGAGTTCACAGATTTTTACCGCCATGGTTTGACAGTTTCTCACCGTAAATTGTAGAAACATTTTTTACAGTGCAGTCTTTGCTGCTAGTGACTTCCTGCACTCCAAAATAAAAGTTACTGCAAATCAAAATGACTCATGTATGCTTTTTTTTTTTTTTTTTAATTATGAGTCATTTTTCCCTTATTTGTGTCTTTGTGTGTGTTCGCCCATCACTGACCTATCCAGAGTGCATTCTGCCTCCTACAAAACACTCCTACCCCCTGAGATGAATAGATGGATTTCATTTCATTGTTCACATTTGCTACAAAATAAACAATGACAATTGTATTTTGTCCTTCTGGCAATAATTCAGAATAAAAACAGCCCACGGTTAGAACAGAAAAGCACCCCTCCTGCTAAAGAACAAAGCCAGGAGAGAAAAGACCTACTGAGTCGATGTCAGTCCCTCTCACAGATAGAAGCCCAAGGCTGTTCGGTTGATACTTCTCACTTCAGCTCCACAAATTAATGGCACGCATCAAGCAGTCGAAGCTCTGCTTTATTTCGTTATTTATTTATTTTTCTTTACTTCAGCCTTTATTCCTCCCTAAGTTCATTCAGTTTTCTCCTGTCTTTAGTTTTATGTTGTTGCCAAGGACACTCACAGAAAACAGAGCAAATAAATATATATCAAATCACTAACTTTTATTTAAGGCTGAATGTGAATTTGTTTTTATTAAATGTATTTTTTTTGGCAAACCCTGCTACATGGGAGTCTTAGGAACAGTGAAATGATTTTGATGCTACATTTGCCAATTTACACGTAAAAGATTTCAGAAATTGTAAAGATTAAAGGCAGAATGAAGTAAAGTGTCCCAAAAGTGGGGTGAAAAAAGACATAAAACCCTGAAATTAAGATAACTGCAAGCTAAATTAAATCCAGCAGGGAGACCAGATGAGACTAAAAACCGTCTCTCTCTCCCTCTAAACACTGTCTCCCATCGGTGTTACTTTACAAAAGTGTTAACTTATTCCAAACTGAAGCGCCAAATTACTACAAGCTGCGTATTACGTTTCTCTTTTTTTGTGCAGGATGACATTTTGACAATAAAAAGCTAAAAAGTGGAAAAATAACACCATGACAATAGGCCTTTCTCACAGCAGACATTTTGACATGTCCCAGTGGGGAAATTTGGATCCTGCTATTGTGCCTGCTGGCTCACTGTCACGCTGTCATGGATTATTGGGACACTAACAAAGTCTTTGTTAATGCTATTATGCTAGAAACTGTGTTTTTCTTGCTATGACAAGTTCAAATGTTTGCACAGGGCTTGAATAATACGAGACGCCTCCTGACCTGTGGAGAAAACACCTTTGGCTTGTCCTGCTCTGCACGGATTTTTGGATTTCTGGGTTAAAATTCAAATTGTGTGCATAAGTCGTTGGTAACAGCTCGTCTGGTTCACGCCCGTCTAATATTACCACAGTTCTCATGCAAGATAAATGAAAGCACTAAATGTAGTTGTGCACAGAAAAGTCTTGCGGATTACTGAACGTAGCTTTCATCCGATGGAAGACGAGTGATGTAACGAAACATCAAGTTTGCAACTAGAATAGAGTTAGGCAGACTTTCAGAGAGTTTCAGCTGCTCTGTGGAACCCACAGAGGGACATACAGGAGCTAATAACTAATTAAAGCTGCAAGCAGCATTGGACGGGTCCTCGCATCCTTGCTGGTCGGCAAATCCACGCATGTCCACCAGGTGGCGCTGCGACCGAAAGTGCATGTTGGCCTCTAAATGTGATGAGGGCTGGGCTCCGATCACACGTGTAAAATTTCAGGCAGATTGGAGCATGTTCAGGCTACTTATAGAGCCTTTCCTGTCCATCCACCAGGTGGCAGTGCAACCGAGAGTGTATATTGGCCTATGAATGTGATCAGGGTCGGACTCTGATCCCACATATAAAATTTCAGGCAGATCGGACCATGTACAGGCTAGTTATAGAGCATGTCTTTCCATCCAACAGGTGGCGCTGCGACCGAGAGTGTATGTCGGCCTATGGATGTGATTAGGACTGGACTCTGATCATACATGTAAAGTTTGAGGCAGATTGGAGCATGTTTAGGGCAGTTACACAGCAGTTGATGTTTCATGGCGAAGCATCAAAGTTCAGGAGGCCGCCATGGCCACGCCCTTAGACTTTTGTGGAGCATTTTGATAACTTTTGATCACCCATGCCTGGAATACATCCTGGCCAAATTTCAGCTCTCTCGCTGTTACCCTGTTTGAGTTTATAGCTTTTGAAAATGTCTAAAAATGACCGAAAATCTTCAAAACATATGACATATAATTCAAAATGGCCGACTTCCCGATGGGTTTTGGCCATGGGTGTCAATTAAATTTTTGTGCGTCTTCATGAGTTACATATGTGTGTCAAATTTCATGATTGTAGGTGACACGTACTGGC